>CM067558.1:1800000-2062500 GCA_034509755.1 Anisodus tanguticus
GGGTCCCACTTTTCAATCTATCAAAGACCCACTTTCGTTCTTCACTGCTACTTGTCTTTGTATTTGTCTTTTATCTTCTTACTTCTGTCATTCACCCACCATTAAATTCTTTTTCACTCCTTTTAAAATATCTTATTTCTCTATTTTATTGTTTGAATGCTTTTTTTTTTTAAAAAAGTATAGTAAGTGTGTTGGGTTTAAATGATAGATTGAATGGAAAATGGAGCATTTGTCTCACATCGGTAGTGGAAAGAAAAGTGGGAGTTCCCTCTTGCTTTATAAAATAGCTTATTTGTCCCACATCGGAAAAAGAAAGAAAAAAAGAGGTGTATATATTACATTACACCTTCTCCAATCACTAAAAGGGTTGAGGGGGCAAGGACCCCTCGCGCCGTCGTCGTCGCTCGCTCGGCTTCGGCTTCGGATTGATAATCTTATTGGACCAACCCGCGACCCGGTTTCTTTCCCATATTTAAATTTCCCACCAGATTTTGGTGATTGTTCAGAAGGGTTGCAAACCTTCAGAAACAGTACTTCCATGGCTATAAATTCGTTTGATTCCTCAGAATTTTACTTACGAATTTTCTCGAAAAAAAAACACAAACTTTTTCTTCTTCTGCACAAATAAATTCTGTGTGATATACTGCCGTTGAGTGGTTCGCCGCTACCTGAATTTGGAGTACTACTATTCTGGTAAGATAATTGTTCTATCCTGGGAGGGGATATTCCATCAACCTCGAGTACTGTGAGGGGAATAATTTCCTTAAGGACACACTTTGAACTAAGTGGGCTCGATTATATTCTGAAAAATTATTCTTATTTTTCAACACTGATTCTGTTTATTTTCAGTTATTATTATTTACTGATTTTTGGAATACAGATTAATAACAATCTTAAGGAAATTATATTTTTAGATTAATCTGTATTCTGTTTTGGAGACTAAAACCTGTGTGGTTTTCTACTCCGTATGAAATTTCATATTCTGACTTGAAGACATAAAAATTTCATTGGAATATTAAAGTTCATACTTGTACAACGATTTGAAGAACATAAAAACTTCATCGTTGCTGTATTCTGGTTTGGAGATTAAAACTTGTGTAGTTTTCTACTCCATATGAATATTAGTATTCTGACTCGAAGATATAAAAACTTCGTTGGAATACTAAAGTTTCATAATTATACTGCGATTTGAAGAAATAAAATCTTCATCATTTAAGTCTGTGAGTGAATTGCTATTCTGGTTTTATTAACTAAAACAATTTGTCAATTTGACAGTGACAAACGAATAATGGCAATTGAGACTGGAACTACCTCTGCGAATACTGCACCAGCGGTTACTCCTACAACCCGCACCGCTGTGCCACCGGCTGAGAAACCTGCGAAGTTCACCGGTGCCAACTTTAAAGGATAGCAGCAAAGAATGTTCTTTTGGCTTACCACCCTTGGTATGCAAAAGTTCACCAGTGAGGACTCTCCCGTGCCTGCCGCCGACATGCCTGACAACCAACAGTTCATGGTTACTGAGGCTTGGTAACAGGCTGATTTTTTGTGCAAAGGCTACATTTTGAGTGCCTTAGAAGATGACTTGTACAACGTCTACAGTGCAGTAGAGACTTCCAAAGAACTATGAAGTGCACTTGAAAAGAAGTACAAAACTGAAGATGCTTGCTTGACGAAGTTTGTGGTTGCCAAATTCCTAGACTACAAAATGGTGGATGGAAAAACCGTTGGAACCCAAGTTCAAGAGCTTCAACTTATCTTCCATGACCTTATTGCTGAAGGTATGGTAGTAAATGAAGCATTCCAAGTGGCTGCAATGATTGAGAAGTTGCCGCCCTCATGGAAAGATTTCAAGAATTATCTTAAGCACAAAAGAAAGGAAATGAAGTTGGAAGATCTTGTGATTCATCTCAAGATCGAGGAAGATAACAAAACCGCTGAGAAGAGGTATCGTAAGACTTCACCAATTGAAGGGGCAAACATCGTTGAAGATGCTGCTCTGAAAAAGAACAAGAAAAGGAAGAGGCCTTCTGGAAAGGACAAGGATTCCAACAAGAAAAAATTCAAGGGCAACTGCTTTAATTGTGGGAAAGCTGGCCACAAAGCTCCAGATTGTCGTCTCCCGAAAAAGAACAAGGGAAAAGGACAAGTCAATATGGTGGAAAAGAATGATGATATGGATGATTTGTGTGCAATGCTATCGGAGTGCAATTTGGTTGGAAACCCAAAGGAGTGGTGGCTTGATTCTGGTGCCACTCGACATGTTTGCGCTACAAAAGAAGTATTTGCAACCTATGCTCCCGCTAGACCCGAAGAGGTACTGTTTATGGGAAATACTTTGCAAATGCCAAGGTTGAAGGATATGGGAAGATACTTCTGAAGATGACTTCCGGCAAGGTCCTGACTCTCAACAATGTTATGCACGTTCCAACAATTCGGAAGAATTTAGTTTCAGCCGGACTACTCGTCAAAAACGGGTTTAAGTACGTGTTGGTTAGTGAAAAAAATGTAATAAGTAAGAATGATTTGTTCATAGGAAAGGGCTATCTCACTGAGGGCCTTTTCAAACTCAATGTAATGGTTATTGACAGTATTAATGAAAAGTCAGCTTCGTCTTACTTATTGGAGTCAAATGATTTATGGCATGTTCGTTTAGGACATGTCAACTACAAAACCTTGCGCAAATTGATTAATTTAGAAGTATTGCCTAAATTCGAGTGTAATAAATCTAAATGTGAAATCTGTGTTGAATCTAAGTTTGTTAAACATCCATATAAGTCTATTGATAGGAATTCAAATCCTTTAAACTTAATTCACACAGATATATGTGATATGAAGTCAATACCATCTCGCGGTGGGAAAAAGTATTTTATAACTTTTGTTGACGATTGCACTCGATATTGTTATGTGTATTTGCTTAATAGTAAGGATGAAGCAATTGATGCATTTAAGCAATACAAGAACGAAGTGAAAAATCAATTGAATAAAAAGATAAAAATAAACATTTGTCCCACATCGGTAGTGGAAAGAAAAGTGGGAGTTCCCTCTTGCTTTATAAAATAAGCATTTGTCCCACATCGGAAAAAGAAACGAAAAAAGAGGTGTATATATTACATTACACCTTCTCCAGTCACTAAAAGGGTTGAGGGGGCAAGGACCCCTCGCGCCGTCGTTGTCGGTCGCTCGGCTCGGCTTCAGCTTCGGCTTCGGATTCAGATTCGGATTTGGTCAAATGATCTGATTGATTGATAATCTTTTTGGACCAAATTTTCTTTAATTATTATTATTTAATTAAATTAATTAGCTTATCCAATCCTACCCGTTAGTGACCCGGATCCGCGTGTCTGACCCGCGACCCGGTTTCTTTCCCATATTTAAATTTCCCACCAGATTTTGGTGGCTGTTCAGAAGGGTTGCAAACCTTCAGAAACAGTACTTCCATGGCTATAAATTCGTTTGATTCCTCAGAATTTTACTTACGAATTTTCTGGAAAAAAAACACAAACTTCTTCTTCTTCTGCACAAATAAATTCTGTGTGATATACTGTCGTTGAGTGGTTCGCCGCTACCTGAATTTGGAGTACTACTATTCTGGTAAGATAATCGTTCTATCCTGGGAGGGGATATTCCATCAACCTCGAGTACTGTGAGGGGAATAATTTCCTTAAGGACACACTTTGAACTAAGTGGGCTCGATTATATTCTGAAAAATTATTCTTATTTTTCAACACTGATTCTGTTTATTTTCAGTTATTATTATTTACTGATTTTTGGAATACAAATTAATAACAAAGTGTTTATTTGTCATTTTTATAACACGATTTAGATTTCGTATTTCAAGGGTTTAGTTTTGGAGAATACTTTTTGGGAATTTTGGTTAGAGGATCCAATTAGTTCTAAGCTTCTTTTTCTTTTCATGTAGGAAATTTTGAATTTATTTTTTGTGATCAATATATAAGTTTGGTAATTTATACAAATGGTTTAGCTATGGCAACTGGAAATAAAAATGTGCTCAACCCAAGAAGATAATTAGAGGATATGAGCATAAACAATTCTGAAGGAAAAGATGGTGGAATCCTTTTGTTGAGCAGGTGGTAAAATGGTGGCTGTTTGTTTAAGGAGATAGGACTCTCAAGGAGTTCTGGTTTTGTTTTTCTATGAAAATGGCGGTAGTGATGCATTAAAATATGTGATCAAAATATATATTTTGATGCGTGAGTGATACATTAAAATATATATTTTGATGCATGAGTAATGCATGTATTTTGATGCATGAGTGATGCATCAAAATATATATTTTGATATATGAGTAATGCATGTATTTTGATGCATGAGTGATGCATCAAAATATGTATTTTGATGCGTGAGTTATATATTTTGATGCGTGAGTGATGCGTCAAATTTTTTGATGCATCAAAATATTAGTGATGCATCAAAATACAATTTCGATGCATGAGTGAGCATCAAAATACAATTTCAATGCATGAGTGAGCATCAAAATATGTATTTTATGCGTAAGCGATGCATCAAAATATAGTGATGCATCAAAATATGTATTTTGATGCGTGAGTGATTCATCAAAATATATGCTTGATGATATTTTGATGCATGAATAATGCATGTATTTTGATGCCTGAGTGATGCATCAAAATATGTATTTGATGTGTGAGTGATGTATCAAAATATGTATTTGATGCATGAGTAATTTTGATGCATCAAAATATATATTTTAATGCATGAGTAATGCATGTATTTTGATGCATGAGTGATGCATCAAAATGTGTATTTGATGCGTGAGTGATGCATCAAAATATGTATTTGATACATCATTAAGTGTTTGTTGAAAGTCCATCTTGTCTAATAATGTAATGTATGTTTTCTAGTCTTTGGTTTAATTGTCTATCCGTGGTAGTTGGTTTTTGTACCTCCAGTTGTAATTTCCAAGATAATAATATTGTGAGTTTTGAGTGTTATTTCATTGTGTTTTACTCCTCTGTCCCAACTCCCAATAAATTTATATGAAATATTTTTTTTAGTCGGTCGCAGAAATTTATATGATACATTTTGTTTAGCCGGTCTAAAAAAAAATGACACATTTTTTTATGTAATAATAATTTAATTTAAAATTTTACTTTTTAAGATAATTTATAATCACATATATATATTTTTTCATGTTAGACTATAGAATTTAAAAGTTTTTTAAAAAAAATTTCGTGTCCAATAAAACTAAATCATATAAATTGAAAACGAAGGGGCAGTAAGATTTTCATTGTTTCTCTTTTTCCAATCCCTGTTAGATTGATAGCTTATTATGGAAATGATGCTCAATGAAATATATAAGTGATCACCTTTAGTTTGGTCGAACTGGACAATTGGTAGAATTTATTCAACCAAGTAGAATATTTGCAATACTTCCAGCCACAGTTCCAAAATTTGGATTGTACACTGATACTGATCATAAATTTGCAGAAATTTTATTCCGAAAGTGGTACAGCATTCTCCTCTTTTCTAGACTACACCGCAAATATTAGTATGAGAATGAAGGCTTGTTATTTAATGATACATCTATGGAAGCACAGCAATTACATCAGATGCCCTTAGAGTTATGTAGTCAGAGCCATCAGCTCCTTTGAAGTCATTGCCAGCATATTTGGAATACAGAACTGTATTTCCAGTGGATACTGGAAGTGCTTTCCTCTTCCCTTCCGCATCAAGAGGACCGGGTCCAACAGCTACTACCTGTTTAACCCATGAAAAAGGTAACATATTACAAGAAGAGTGTAAATCCTTTACACTGACGTTTTTCACTATCAAGTCACCTAAAAGATAATTACATGTTAAAATGCATTTTGATGGTGTAAATGCTTTCACCGTCAAGGGTCATGTTTGGTTCACATCAGGGGGGTTATAATGCAGGGATTGTTTATACGGAGATTAATAATGAAAGGCTTATTATGCAGTGATTAATACTGAGGAGATCGTTATACATGAATTACTAACTTTAAAATGGCATTTTTGCTTTAAATAGTCTCTGCTATCTCTAATACATGTATTCTTATTCCTAACCATCAACAAACAACCCTTTCAGTGTACTACAATTAAATCCATTCAACAAATATTGGAGCATTGTGACCTAAACAAATTATAATATCAGACACAGCGAAATTGACTATGGAAATAACAATAGGAGTAATAGTACTAGCTGAAGTGCAGGGTGCATATTTTTACCGTGCCAATAGAAGGTTTCTCCTTTGCGGCTTCACTCAAAAACAATCCTCCAGATGTTTTTTCCTCAGCCTCAGCCACCTGATAAAAAATGTGATGATCAAATTAGTACTACTCAGCAAGAGACAGCTCAGAAAATGAAAATGTTGAAGCAAGTGCAATATCAAGAAGAGTTTAGAGACGAATGAAGCCAGACTTCCAAAACTGCAACTTACATTTAACAAAAATTACTTCCGGGAGAAAATAGCAAGTGGAAAAACAGCTCATTATGTAAAACTATTTATCATACAGAAAACGTACCCCATTTATAGCCTGTTTGGCCAAGCTTTTAACATCTATTTAATTTAAAAATATTTTTTGTCAAAAGTGCTTTTTGAAGTACTTTTGGAGGGTAGCAATTTGTGTTTGGTTAATCAATTTAAAAATCACTTTTGCCCATATTAAAGCGGTACTTTGTGCTTGGCCGATATTCCCAAAGTGCTTCTAGGGAAACACTATATTTTGGGCTTCTGAAAAACAGCTTCTGCTACTACTCATAAGCACTTATTTTCCCCCTAAAATCTTGACCAAACACCTCAACTTTCTAAAATAAGCACTTTTTGAAGAAAAATACACACTTTTAACTTCTGATAAGCTTGGGCAAACAGGATATTAATCAACATATAGATGCCAAAGGGCAACAATGACAAACCTTGATTAGAACTCTGTCATACAAGGGTTGTAGATCCTTGATATCATCTGTCTCGAGAATACCAATAATGTCATCCTCTTTCAAAAGCAGGTGCTTTGATCCATCGAACTCCACTTCAGTTCCCGCATATCTTGAGTACAGCACTTGAGTACCATTCTACACGTAATAAGATCCGTTTAGAAAAAATGATTAACCACGCTTAGAAGCCAAGTTGATATGTTACTGATTATGCAATTACCTTTATACTAACTTCCACTGTCGCTTTGCCAATTGTACGACCCTCTCCAACAGCAACAACCTCACCTCCTTGTGGTTTTGACTGTGCTGATGTTGGAAGTAGGATACCACCTGTAGTCTTCTCCTCTGCAGTCTTAATCTTCACCAGAACTCTATCACCCAGAGGTTTAAGTGAAGTGTACTGCACAAACAACAGCAAGAGAATAAATTATTTGTACTAGTAAACCTCAAGTTTACCATAACATGTGTTATTTGTTTTGGTACACTTCTGGTTACTAAGGCATGAATTTTATATCAATAAACTAGAAGCTTATTGTGGCATGTGATTTCATCATGCTTATATTTGTACTACATATCAGGTAACCTTTCACATACCTGTAGTAATTTGAAAATATTCAAACTTTCAATCTTTGTAATCTCAATGTGATAACCATTTTTATCAGTAAACTCCGGGTTTACTATAACCTGTGTTTCAATTATAACAACTTTATATATTACTTAGGATGAATGGTATAATAATATAATATGTACACTCTTTGGAAGCCTTAAATTTATTTTCCATAACCAGATATTGTTTGGATGCTACCGATGTCATGAAACTTGTAGACAAATAGTTAGCTCTTCTGGAGCCCTTGATCATTAGTTTTACACTACAAAATGTTGTTTAGAAACTGCTCAAGTATGAAAATTTAACTAATACATTCAACTAAGAGAATGCAGAAAACAACAGATATAACCATTTCAATATGCAAAGAGGAATCCCCCATTTGAGAAGGGAGTTTTAAGCCTATACTGAACAGCTGATGAAATGAAACCTAATGTTCAATGAATTCATCTTTGGTTTTCAAATACATATTTGCAGGAAGATATCTATTTTATCCAGGCTATGAATGTCAGAATCGCAGCTCTTTGACTAGAAAAACAAGAGCAAAAATAACCCAACTAAGAGCTCGTCGTGTAGCTTAACCAAGCACAGATAAAGCTGCTTAGACATCAGAACAGTCAGCTTAAACCAATTAGCAACTTACTTTAACCAATCCAATTTTGTGTTGAAAGTAAGGCTGGCCAGTGGGTCGGCCCGGTCCCGCCCCGACACCGCGCCGGTCCCGCCCCGAACCCGACATTTAAAAAAAAATCGGTATCGGGACTTGAACCGGGACGGGACATGGTCTCGTCCCATCCCGACCCGCCCCAGGCCCGCCCCGAAACCCCCCCCCCCCCTTTGCAAAAATAGTCGTTGCACCAACGGCCATTTTACATTTTGGCCGTTGTGCAACGGCCATTTTTGGCCTCCCCCCTCCCCAAACCCCCTCTACCCCCTTAATATTTATTTCTAACCCATAAGTTATTATATTTACACTTTAACCCAATTTCCCAACTATAAATACCTCATTTTCTCTTCATCTTTCTCACAAATCTTCCTACAATCTCTCAATCTATCTCTCTACAAGTCTACATTGTCTACTAAATATTCAATTTTATTTATTCATTTGGGAGTGAAGTTGGCAACTAGCTTGAGGATCTTCCATCGAGCAAAGTTTCAATTTTCAACCTCTCGATTACACGTCGACGTTACGTCGGCGTTTGGTACATTCGTTCCTTCATTAAATTATTATTGTTTGTTTATTTTATTTAGCGCACTTAATTTCAGTTACTTTAATTATTTATTAGTATAATTATAAATTTATAAAGGAAGAATTTAAACGTATGCTTACGGGTAGGGGTCATGCTTCTTCTAGTAGGGGCAAGGGTCCTATTTCTAGACAGAATCTTATTCCTACACACGATGATTTTGTTGATAATGAATATTTTCCTACAATACCCTTAGATTTAGACAATGAGCTATTTTCTAAAACTCAAGAAGACTTTAATTTAGACGATGATCTAGATGATACACCCACTAATGTAGATGACAACACACCCACTAGTGCACCTTCAACTGAAATGCCTCCTATTGCCCCTAGTATGAGACGAAGTCCAGTAAAACGAGTATTAAAATCAGATGCATGGACATTTTTTGATAGGGACGTAGAGAATCAAGTAGCTAAATGTAAAATTTGTAAAGATGTTTTAAAATTTAAAACTGAAAAAGGTCAAGGTGGGACGGGAGGTTTAGTGAGACACGTATCAAGGTCTCATCCTGCTAGGTATGCCCAATACGAGCCTTCAAAACCAGGTGCGCAAACGTCCGCTCCATTGGGACAAGGTTCACATACTGTCCCGGAACAAGTACAGGGTCAAATTAACCCTATGACGGGGGAATTGTAGGCCCTAAATACGATAAACATAGAGATAGGAAAGCAATATCAAAATTAGTTGTTGTGGAGGGTTTGCCTTTTTCATTTCCTTCATCTCCCGGTTTTATTCATTACATTAGAGATATATATAATCCTGCTTTTAACGGTTTTTCTAGATCAACTGTTAAGGGAGATGTATTTAAATTCGCGCATGAATATCAACATTATTTACGTTATTCATTATATCATTTAAATGGCAAAGTATCTATCACGTCTGATATAGGTCGTAGTACTAACGGCCATGATTATTTAACTGTAACTTGTCATTGGATAGATTATAAATGGTCTATGCAAAAACGTATCTTAGCGTATAGATATATATAGATGATAGGCACACTGGTACTTTTATTGCAGATAATATTTATCAAGTGTGCAATTATTACGGAATAACTGATAAAATTATGACTATTACATTAGATAATACTTCTTCTAACAATTACGCTATTACAATTTTAAAAAATAGTTTAACTCCATCTTTTTCATATCATTTTCATATAAAATGTACGTGTCATATATATAACTTAATTGTAAAGGATGCTCTATCACTTTTTGAAGACATTCTTAGTAAAATACAATTTGTTATAAACTTTATTTTTAAAAATAATAGAATACAACGAAGAAAAGAATATAAAAAAACTTATAACGATTGTCACCTACCTTATAGAAAAATCCAGAAGAAGTACCCACTAAGTGAAATTCATTATACGAGCAACTACTTGTTGCTTATGACTATAGAAAATCTATAACTTTATTTTTTAACTCTCATAATCAAAATTCAACTGATATGGTTGTAGATAGCGATTGGGTAAAAAATTTCAAACTTATTGTATTTTTAGAGAAATTTTTTCAAGCAACAAAAGAATTTTCCGGTATATATTATCTTACTATTTCAACTATGTTGTTTTATATAGCTCTAATATTTTTATTACTTAGTGAATATATGAAAAAACCAGCTTATAAGGCAGCTACTAAAAAAATATTTTATTCCTATTCCCACTATTTATATTATTGGTGATGTATTAAATCCGACTATACTAAATCACTTATTGAAACTATTTATATAGGTTTTATCAACAAGAAAGTGCTAGCAACCTACCAGCTTCCACACCATCTTCTTCTTCAACACAACCTCACAAAAGACATGTTATTTCTGCGGCTAGTATTGAAAGCCTCATAAATAGAATGTGCAGCCGTACCGCTACGAGTTTGATATTTTTGTTTGGTAGGGTTCTGTACCGTACCAAACAGTTCTCAATGAAAAAAGACGTGAAGACTTGCTGAAATACTGGAGAGGGAATGAGAAGACATTTCCGACACTTTCAATGATGACCCGAGATGTTTTGAACATTCCCGCGTCATCAACAGCGTCTGAAAGCGCTTTTTCTGCCGGCAGATATCAAATAGGAGAGCACAAACACTCATTAGTCGGAGACAGCTTGGAGATTGTAGTATTATTCAGAGATTGGATACGAGCGGAGCGGAGAAGGTGCGGTCAACCGGAGATCAACGAAAAAGACGAAAACTACAACAAAATCTTCTCCGAAGGTGGTGGAAGCGACGTGGAGCAATTTGACCAACAAATACCAATTCCAACCGAAGAACCACAAGAAATTATCAAGAAACTAGAACAGGTTTTTTTCATAATGTAATTTTTTTAATTGTAATTTTACTATGTAATTTGCAACTATTGAACAACACCACAAAGTTGCAATTTTGACAATTGTATTTGTATTACAAAAAAGATCATATGTCTATTAAATAATATAAGAGGCACAAAAACAGCCTTAGGATGTTTTTATTACACTATATTGTCTTGTTTAATTATTCAGTTTTTATATATATGTTATTTTTTAAATTAAGTGCAAAAACAAAAACAAAAAACTGTCCGGGATCCCGATCCCGATTCTGACGGATCGGGATCGGGATCGGGATCGGGGCGGGACATTGGCAAATCCCGCCTGACCCGCCCCGACCCGCCAATCCCTGCCCACTGGCCACCCCTAGTTGAAAGTAAGTGGTTACTAAAACTATTCCCAACAGATTAAATGACTTTAAAATTGCACTAACTGGGGAATGAAGAAGATAACCAATGCTCATGTTGAGAGCAATAACTCTAATTAACATTGACAAACAAAAATTTGACATGGTCATACGACATCCAATTCGGGAACACGAAAAAGCCCATCAAGGTGATTCTTCTTATCTTTTCAGCTATTAGATTTCGAGCTAAGCAATGGAATAAAAACAAGGACTACAGAGAAAATAAACAAAATTATTTACCTTAGGGGCTACAACAGTTGCTGCCTTAACGACAAGTCCATGGAACGACCTGCTATTCTGCTTTAAAGGAGCGAAAGACGCAACCTTTAAAATACTTGTGGACCTAAGTCCTTCGAAGGAGGCAAAACCCTTAGCAGAAATGGATGACGCGGTCAGCTGAGTTGTCGCCATTCCTTTCTGAGCTAAATCAAGTAACCCCACAGCAAAGATGGTCAATATCCTCAGCACCCAGAAGCAAAAAAGATTACAAGTATAGATAAAAACTCGAGAATCCTGAATTTAATCAGGAACCCCATAACAGAAATGTTTAAAAAGAACAGTACCCTATAAGCAAAAAGAATAAACGTGAAGCCTGAAGGTAAGAACTATAGAATTCTGTACTAAATCAATAACCCCAAAACAAAAAGGGTAAAACAGCAGCTTTCCACAAGCAAAAATAGTAATCCCTCAGTTTCATTTTGTTTGTCTTACTTCCCTATTTAGTCTGTTTAAAAAATTATGTCATTTTCTACATTTAGTAACTCTTTAGGCCCCACATACAGACCACAAGATTTAAAGAACATATTAGTATATTACACACATCTTTAGTTTAAAATAACAAGATTCAAAAGTTTGTTTTATTTTCTTAAATTCTGTGCCGAGTCAAGAAGCAAATTGAAATGAAGGGACTAACAGTTAAGATGAGAAACATAGAATACAGAGCTAAATAAATAATTTACCCCATAACAAAATGGTAAAGAAAAAAAAGCAGCACCCAAGAAGCAAAAAGAGGAACAATTAAAGATAAGAACTAAAGAATTCTGAACTAAATCAAGAACCCCCACAATAAAAATGTGTTACAAGATAGTAAATTTAAAGACAAAATCAAGAATTATAATCAAATGATAAAAAAGGAAGTACCTTTATTGGGATATTGGTTGGACTGATAGTAAAGGAGGGGTTTTTCTCTACTATGGACTGAGGAGAGTGAATGAAGTGTGAGTGTGTGTGTTAGACTGTTGAAGATAAAATGTGTAAAGCCGTTGAGGATAACCAAACCCTAGAAGGTTTAAGAGGTTTTCTTTTTATAAAAAATATTAGTAGTAAAACTTTAAAATGTCGATATTAAATATGTTAGGAATATTTCTACATCAACAACCTACCCCTAAAGTCCCACCGGATGAAGTGCGAGTAGATTAGATTGTACGCTGACCTTACCTTAGAAAATCAGAAGTTTGTTTCCGATAGACAATCAGTTCAAGAAGAGATAAAAAGGCAGCAATAATAATAGACACCAACAGTAACAAGATAATAATGTAAACGAAGTGAAAAAAATATTGAAATATTTTTACAACTATAAAACTTTATTATCATAGGTAAAATGAGAGTTAAATTATTTTTATAAAAAAATAATTATTATTTGTTAAAATATACTAAAAAGAAACATTAATATAGAAATTGGAACGGAAAGACTACATGTGGCACGTTGCGAAAAAAATTGTAGGGTGTACTTTGAAGAGGTTTCTCATATTGAGGTCTTTGTATGTTGTTTTATTATTTGATACATGTTATTATTAGAAGGGGAGCCTTTGAATAACTGGTTTACCGGTACAATAGAACTTTGTAGTCTGGTTCTTCTCCGAATCCTGCACATAACGGGATCTTAGTGCACCGAACTGGCCTGATATTATTACTTCATAGTATATAATAGTGCTCGAGTGTGCTTGTTGTTCGCTATTCAAATAGATCGAAGAATTATAGATTATACAGATTTTATACAATTATGCTCATTATAATAGATTATACAGATTTTATAAAATTATGCTCATTATATACATGAATTACATATATTTTATATATCCACCGGTTATTTTAGTTTAAACAATTCGGTGACCGAATATTTAGGTTAATTCTTCTGATTTTAGGTCTTACATATTTACACATATCCATCTTCCCTTTGCATACAACAGAACACCAAAAAAGGGTTGGAATTTTGCAAACAAAAGATAGGAGAAAATAGCAGTTACAAAATTGGATTCTGTACTTGATATTCATCAATAATTTGCAAGAGTTTTATCCAAACTGGTACATCATTCTCTTCTTTTCTACACTATACTGCAAACATTGGTATGAAAATGAATTGTTATATAATACATCTATGAAAGTACAGCCATTACATCAGATGCCCTTAGTGTGATATAATCAGAGCCATCAGCTCCTTTGAAGTCATTGCCAGCATATTTGGAATATAAAACTGTAAGTCCCGGAGATACTGAAAGTGATTTCCTGTTTCCTTCCTCATCAAGAGGACCGGGTCTAACGGCTACTACCTGTCCAACCACAGAAAAGGTTGTTGGAAATTTGCCTTTGGCGGGAGTTGCGACCGACCAACTTTAACGGCTTAAACACTAGTGTAACGTATGTTGGAGAATCTGGTTCTTCACACATGCATGATCTACTAAGTACGTAGATAACCGTAGGGCCAAGAATCGTCAAATTTCATTGAGAAATGAAAGAGATATTGGTTCACGAAGTAAGGTGTTTGAAGCATGGAAAGTGTGGTATTGTGTGTAATTCTCCCTCATCGGTAGAGGAAGAAAGAATTGTTGTGTATATAAGATTCGAAATTGGTTTGGGGTTTGGGACCCCAAGGGGTATCCCATGTGTTTAAAGGAGGGAAGACCTAGATGTGCTTCGGTTCGAGGAAAGACCACACGCGCGCCGCCGCCGCCCGCCCGTCCGGTCCGGTTCCGGGTTCTCGGGATATTATCTTTTTGGGCCAGAATGCTTTCAGATGTGCAGTTTGGTCCCTGAAGTTTCAAGATGTACAGTTTGGTCCCCCGAAGTTCGAGAATTTCGACGTCCAAGACAGAAAAGCCAAGCACTCAATTCGGCCATTTATTTTGAATTTTGAATTACTCCTCCTATAATGGCCAAATCCGTTGGTCTTTCACCATTTATGTTGGTGACTTTACTACCTCCATAATGGCCATTATTTGGCTATTATGGAGGCGAGTTTTCGAGCGAGTTTTTCAGCCCCTCCCTCACCTATATAAACACCCCCTTACACCATTGTTGAGCACAAGAGTTAACAGTAAGAGATGCAGCAAAACAGTGCACGAAAATACACAACCAAAATAGTTTTCTTCCTACAACTTCCAAGCATCATTTTGTTACTCAATATTCTTCACGGTAGCTCTTGAGTTTCCTTTGCTCAAGGGTTCCATTGCTGTTTTATCTTGGGAGACAAATTGTCCAGGACGTATAAAGGATACATACGGGGTAATATTATCTTAAGGACAGAGTGCTACACTCGACTCAGCAAAAACAATTTACATTTTTCCATTTTCTACAAAACTGGAATTCTCAGTTTTTCTTGTGTAACAATTGTAATTTTCAGATTTCATGTTGAATTATTGAATCTCTGTTTATCCTTTCGAATACTTGTAATAGTTAAATACTTCCCGTACTGCTTTATAAAGTACCATAGAGCAAATCTCCCAACAACTTAAGACAATATTTGTATAGTATTACTATTAGTGTTCGAAAGATGTCAGTCAAAAGTTGTGTGACCAAATCTGGATATGGCAATGGTTTTCTGGTAGAAGAGAGTGATGGTGATGAACGTGTTCATGGTGTCACCGCTACCAAGACTGGTGGAAACAAGCGCTCTCGAGAGCCCGAGGATGTCAACTGGGACAAGAGGAGAAGACCGAAGATGTTATTCTATCTTGTAGCAGAAGACCTATATCTGTCCCAGACAAAAGAACCGAATAATGGTGAGAAGGAAATAGACACTAAGTCTAATGAAGTGACTGAAGTGAGCCAGAATCCGAAATTGGGATAAGTATTTTTCTTACTTGTCAAGAATAAAGATTAAATGATAAGTATGTTTCTTACTTGTCAAAAATAAAGATTAAATGATGTCTGATTAAAAATGGATTAAAGTAAGGAGGAATATGAAAATAATTTATATTCCTTACACTTTAACAAATCAGAAGTTTAATCTCATCTTCTTTTCCGTTTAAAGATTGGATTTGGTAAACGACTTAAAAAGATCCGTTCTTTTAAGTGTAATAATTAAAAGTGTGTAAAGTATGTCGCACATACAATGGAGAAAGATCCACTAACTGTGCGAAAACTCTTACCACTCTTAAGTAAGCGCCAAGAATTATCGGGCACCAATCATAACGGAAGAAGACTAAAAGCTAAAGACGTTGAGCCTGTCATACTATTTGGCGAGAAGATCCTTCATAGGATGATATTGGACACTCGGTCATAAAAAGCCTCGGGCGGCGGAGTGGGCCAAAATTCCTTTGATATGATGATATTGGACACTCGGTCATATAAAGCCTCGGGCGGCGGAGTGGTGCGAATTCATTTCATAGGAAAAGTAATGGACACCTAGTAAGGTGGGCCGAGTTTCCGTGTCCTAAATGATCGAAGGCCTAAATAAAGGCAAGTAAAGAAATTGGACACTCGATGCCGCCAAAGCAACTAGAGTGGACCGAGTATCGAGATCACATATGATCCGGTTACGCCCTAACCACGGGCAAGAGGTTGTTCATGTGAAGCAACGCCACCTCTAAAGTAGAAGGGGTTGGAGAGGTTGTCCTCAATGGGACTTCATGGATTGTGATCACTCTAAGATGAGGTGATACATATTCCAAACTTGGTTAAAGGGACGACATTTGTTGGTCAAACCTGGTTTGAGACTAGTCCGACAGTCCGTGATAACTAAGAATGGTACAGTATGTCTGTAGCCAAATGAATGATATATTTGTAATCCGTGCGTCTATGCCATCATAGATTAAGACACGTTAAATAGCAAGTCATTCAAAAGCTAACGATGTTGAGATTGTTGCCTTCTTCGACATAAATCCTCAAAATAAATGCGAGGTAGATGAAGAGGCAAAATTACCTTTCCAAATTCCGTCAAGGGAATAGCGAAAGAAATCGCTCCTCTAGAACTTAGTCACACCTACTTGGGTGATTTGAAGTTTATACAAAATAGAGGGGGAGACAAGTACGTTATGACCTTTATTGATAATGGTACAACGTATTGTATCCTTTGTTTATTGAAAAGCAAAGATGAAGTTGTTGAAGCGGATAAGCGCTACAAAACGAAGTTGAAAATCAACTAAGCCTACGGATTGAGAAATTCGTAGTGATAGAGGGAGAATGTGAAGCATCGTTCATTAAACGAATGTTCATTTCTCACCTCAGTCTAATGGTGTTAGCCAAGCGCGAAGTCGTACGCCCAAATTATGAGGGGTAGCTTGGTAAAAGATGGGCTACCGAAACAGGTCAAGTTCGACCTAAGATCGTAGATTGCATATCCACTTTGGATCGCAAATAACGATAGTGTTGATCGCCTCTTGGCGTCAAAGAATCTGAATTCTTAGGAGATAACTTTCCTTGGAAAAGGAAAAAGGAGTAATTGCTCAAGGTTAACAAGAATCCGCGAGGGCCTGACTGTCCGGAACTAGACGTTCCGTATCTACAGGACTCGAAAGTTGCTGGATATCCGGAACTTAATTTTCCAGATCTGCAGAACTCAGGGATTCTAGATGTTGAACCAAGATGGAGCAAAGAGGGGACAAAGACTTGTTCCACACCTTCTAGCTTGTATGGTTGAGAACGAACCATGGACAATTAACAAAGAATTGTCATCTCCAAAAGCACTGCTTTGGAAAGAAGCTAAAGAGAGAAATAGATTCCATCATATGGAACCATACGTGTGTAATGGTTGATCTTCCTCCGGGAAAAGAACCTTTGGGTTATAAAAAGTGCTCCCCTGTGAGTAGCTTCACATCCATGGCCATTGTAATCTTACATGGCATGGGTGTTGAAACAGCCTTCCAAACCGGAGAGTTGGAAGAAGAGGATCGAAATTGGTTTTTTGCCGAACTGTTGGGCTTCTTCCGAACTTTCATTTTGGTCCCCGAAATGTTAACATTTTGGTCCGAAAGTCTCGAGATAAAACAAAAACAATGAATCGATCACGAAACATTGACTCGAAGTTAGAAAGCCAACGGTTGGAAAACCAACGGTCTTAGAGTGAAAATCATATTGAAACAAAGTCTCGATATGAAAGATATGAGTATCACGAGATGACATCTTAGGAATTGGATTTCTAAGACATCTAACGGATCGGTCGATAGTTGACGATCTCTTTGAAGCCACCAATGGATATGAATCATAGAAGCGATTGGAATCATGGTGCACCCATACACAAGGAGCGATATGCTCGGGTCACGTGTAGTTCAATGTATTGTACACACTACAACCGAGCCTGGTATCGTCCAACAACAGATCGGTTGAACTAAGGTTCACGCGATGATCTTAATACATGATCAATAGAAGGCGTTAAGTCGGATATGACGATATCGAATTTCGCTTATCTACGGATTATAGTATTCGGATGTCCGGCGGTTACGAGAGAACACGGTGATGCAAAGCTGGACATCGGATCGAAGAACACCAAAGCCACAAGTAAATGTGTATGGTGGTTCTTGGAAAATCCTCTAAGCAAACTTGCATCGACCGATTCATGATGGTATCGGAGTTTATCGCTTTATACAAAGCATGAAAGAAGTTGAGTAACTTCACGACTCATTAGAGGACGTCCCTTATTGGGAGAAACCCGTGCCTTCGGCAGCTTCTACACTTGTGGCTAGCCGGTCGGCTTTAGGAAGGACATGGATGACGTCGTCGGACATATCTGTCGGGATCCGTCGGAGACATAAGATCGTATGGCAGTTGATCACCACGGGTGTCACTTCCTTGTTTACAAACTAAGGGACTACCCGGAGATCAAGTGTTCTCGCTGTCTAGGGGAATGGGCTTAAAACCCAAAATATACGGACCAATACGGTGGAAACCCAACCTTACGGCTGGAGATCCCGGTAATTTGGTTCAATGGGAAAACTAAGTTGTAAAGGTTCGGTTGATCGCTTCGGTGGAAGCATGAGCACTTCGGATAGTGATTTACGAAAAGAAACACCAAATCCAAAGCCGTTCCGCGATAGACGTTAAGTGCTATCTGCGGTATGGGTAAAGGTTAAGTTTTCAAAACTCGTAATGATCCTCAACAGTTGAGGTTAGGTCTTTGGGAAACTTTTAATGGTTCCTAACACTTGTGAAGTGGGGTATAGCGGGATACCTTGTAGGAGACCACCTATTTAAGTGTGAGGACGGGCCGCCTCAAATTGAACGCACTTAAGAATCCAAGACGTTGTCCATGGCCAAAACGGACAAAACATTACGAAGAAGAGAGTAAGGGAATTTGTTGTGTTGGTACCGTTGTCTTGGCTTACACTAAACAACGACGGTTCAAGACATCACGTTCACCGCGCGAGTAAGTAAGTCCGATGGTATTCAACTATGGAAGGTTCAAAGCCGAGGCTACCTCTCCTTATGCAACATCGGTCCGCTGAAATATTCTTTGGAAATGAAAAGACATCATGTGAGTGCGCCAAAATCTCTTTCAAGAGGGGATTGTTGGAAATTTGCCTTTGGCGGGAGTTGCGACCGACCAACTTTAACGGCTTAAACACTAGTGTAACGTATGTTGGAGAATCGGTTCTTCACACATGCATGATCTACTGCGTACGTAGATAACCGTAGGGCCAAGAATCGTCAAATTTCATTGAGAAATGAAAGAGATATTGGTTCACGAAGTAAGGTGTTTGAAGCATGGAAAGTGTGGTATTGTGTGTAATTCTCCCTCATCGGTAGAGGAAGAAAGAATTGTTGTGTATATAAGATTCGAAATTGGTTTGGGGTTTGGGACCCCAAGGGGTATCCCATGTGTTTAAAGGAGGGAGGACCTAGATGTGCTTCGTTTCGAGGAAAGACCACGCGCGCGCCGCCGCCGCCCGCCCGTCCCGTCCGGTCCGGTTCCGGGTTCTCGGGTTCTCGGGTTCTCGGGCTGTGGGTCTTCTGATATTATCTTTTTGGGCCAGAAAACTTTGCCAGAAGTACAGTTTGATCCCGAAGTTTCAGATATACGATTTGGACCGAGAATGCTTTCGGATGTGCGGTTTGGTCCCCGAAGTTTCAAGATGTACGGTTTGGTCCACGAAGTTCGAGAATTTCGACGGTCAAGACAGAAAAGCCAAGCACTCAATTCAGCCATTTATTTTGGCTGAATTACTCCTCCTATAATGGCCAAATCCGTTGGTCTTTCACCATTTATGTTGGTGACTTTACTACCTCCATAATGGCCATTATTTGGCTATTATGGAGGCAGTTTTCATGCAGTTTTTCAGCCCCTCCCTCACCTATATAAACACCCCCTTACACCATTGTTGAGCACAAGAGTTAACAGTAAGAGATGCAGCAAAACAGTGCACGAAAATACACAACCAAAATAGTTTTCTTCCTACAACTTCCAAGCATCATTTTGTTACTCAATATTCTTCACGGTAGCTCTTGAGTTTCCTTTGCTCAAGGGTTCCATTGCTGTTTTATCTTGGGAGATAAATTGTCCAGGACGTATAAAGGATACATACGGGGCAATATTGTCTTAAGGACAGAGTGCTACACTCGACTCAGCAAAAACAATTTACATTTTTTCGTTTTCTACAAAACTGGAATTCTCAGTTTTTCTTGTGTAACAATTGTAATTTTCAGATTTCATGTTGAATTATTGAATCTCTGTTTATCCTTTCGAATACTTGTAATAGTTAAATACTTCCCGTACCGCTTTATAAAGTACCATAGAGCAAATCTCCCAACAAAGGTAACATATTTCAACAAGATTTTAACTTCTTTACACTGACGTATTTCCCATCACGTCACCTAAAATATAACTACAGGTGACCTTCCACAAAAAATAATACTAGTAACATACTACACCATGTTAAACTATGTTGATAGTGTAAATTATTTACAATGTCGGGGGTTGTTTGGTTCACTCATAGTTATACAGTTTTCGTTGTAGTTGTAGTCGTCTTCTTCATTGATCTCTGATTATCGCACCTTCTATGCTCCGCTCTAATCCAATCTCTAAATAAAACTTCAATCTCCAAATTGTCTCCCGCCAATGAGTGTTTGCGCTCTCCTATTTGAAATCTTCCAGCAGAAAAAGCGATTTGAGAAGTTGTTGATGACGTTTGAATATTCAACACATCTCGGGTCATCTTTGATAGAGTCGGAAATGTCTTCACATTCTCCCTCCAGTATTTCAGCAACTCTTCACGTCTATTTTCGTTGGCAATTGATTAGAATGGTACAATACCCTGCAAAACATAAACATCAAACTCGTTAATTTGTGAAGAACTTAAACCATTATACATTCTATTTCGAAGGCCTTGAATACTTGAAGCAGAAATCGCATGTGTTTTTATAAGGTTGACGTGAAGTAGAATAAGATCGTACAGAAGTTGGTTGATTATTTGCACTTTGCTATTGGTAAAACATATACATATTTTTCCATTGTGTTTGTATGCTAGACATAACTTCTTCTTTAGTTGGTTCGTAAGTTGGGTCTGTTGGGAGTATTTCTAAGCATTCATAAATCGTTTCAATAAGGGCATTACAACAGTCTACTTTAATAGTAGGATTTAATACAGCGCCAATAAAATAATTAGTGAAAATAGGTAAAAAATATTTTTTAAATTTTACAAACATTTTTGCAATAGCTGGAGCATAAATGAAGGTACCAAACGCCGACGTAATGTCGACGTGTAATCGAGGTTGAAATTTGAAACTTTGCTCGATGATCCTCAAGCTGGTTGCCAACTTCACTCCCAATTTTTGTACTTTGATAGAAATTAGCAAATGAAATATAATATTTAGTGTGCAATTTAGACTTGTAGAGAGAGAGATTAGAGATATGGTTGGAAGATTTGTGAGAAAAAATGAAGAGGAAAATGAGGTATTTATAGTTGAGAAATAGGGTTAATGCGTAAATATATTAACTTGGGTTAAAAATAAATATTAATGGGGTAGGGGGGTTTATGGGGTGAGTGGGGGCAAAATGGTCGTTACTAGCCGTTGCCAACGGCTAAAATTGAAAGTGGTCGTTTGTGCAATGTTTAATTTCTGCAAAGGAGGTGGGACGGGATGGTCGGGGCGGGATCGGGACGGGTGGGACGAGCCCTAGTCTCGTCCTGAGTTCGAACCCCGCTACCAACATTTTTTATCCCATATTTTTAAAAGGTGTCGGGGCGGGTATCGGGGTGGTCTGGGGAGGGATCGGGTCGTCCCGGCCCGCTAGACAACCTTAGTTTAGACTATGGAAGATAGAATACTAGAGTTGTTGAGGATAACAAAACCCTATAAGGTCTCGTTTGGTACGAGGAAGAACGGATAGCTAATTCCGAGATTAAATTTGAGATGAGTTTATTCCATGTTAGATTGGGATAAAATTTGTAATGTTATTTTTATTCTACATTAAAATGGAATAACTAATCCCGGAATAACTTATTCCACAACCAAACGAGTCCTAAGTTCTAAGAGGCGACTTTCTCCTCTTCTTTGAGGTATTAAGTCAAAAAAAAAAACTATCACTTTTTGCTAGTTTTACATTTCAATTATGATGTGTTTTATTTTCCTAACTGAATTATGATCACTTGTGTATTAAAACACACATTAATCATTATTATTTATATATATTAAAACACACCTCAATTATTTATTATTTCTTATCTAATACGGTTTAGGTTTTTCAGATAGGAAAAGAAAACAATTGATAATTGAGTTGTGTTTTAGTAATATATATATGGTAATAGTTCATGTTGAAAAAGGGAAATATCTTATAGCTGTGGCGTGAAACTTGCGAAAAAATAATAGTTCATGTGTGTTTTTTACCATTATCTCTTTGTTTTGATTTTTTAATTTCAAATTTCACTTTCAGGGTTTTAAAAAAATATTTTTTTTGAATAATTTGATACTCCTTCTGTCTCAATTTATGTGGCACGGTTGAAGTTTTGAGATTCAAACTTCTAAACTTTGATCGTGAATTCAGAAATAGAAGCTTTAAGTGTTTTGAAATAAAATTTATATATTTAGAAACTACATAAAAGGTACTCCCTCCGTTCCATAATAAGTGATGTTTTTAGCTTGTGCACACCCCTTAAGAAATTGCTCACTCCTAGAAAATTATGAGTATTTTTACTAACCTACCCCTAATTAATATCTAGAAAAAGAAAAACTACTTAATGATTCTTGATTATTTAAATAAGGGTAATTTTGGAAGAATAAGGTCAATTTTTTTTTTGAAATCCTAAAGCACTACTTATTTTGAAATAAAATGAAAAGCCTAAACCACTTATTATGGAACAAAAAAAGTATTATAAATCACAATAATTAATAACTTAAAATATTTAGAATATAAAAAAACTTCACTGACTCTCAAAATTTTAAATGTGCCATATAAATTGAGAGAAAGTGAATATAATAGAAAATTGCAGTGCATATAAGTTAAGCTTTTTTTATTTACCCTTTCAAAACCAAGATGTCGTTTTTATATAACTAGGGTATGAAATTGGTAAATAGTCATGTGGTTTGATAGATAGTTTGAGTTATGCATGTATTAATAATACGTGAAATATAATATTTAGTGTGCAATTTAGACTTGTAGAGAGAGAGATTAGAGATATGGTTGGAAGATTTGTGAGAAAAAATGAAGACGAAAATGAGGTATTTATAGTTGAGAAATAAGGTTAATGTGTAAATATATTAACTTGGGTTAAAAATAAATATTAATGGGGTAGGGGGGTTTATGGGGTGTGAGGGGCCAAAATGGTCGTTACTAGTCGTTGCCAATTGCTAAAGTTGAAAGTGGTCGTTTGTGCAACGACAAGTTTCTGTCCCGAGTTTGAACCCCGCTACCGACATTTTTTATCTCGTATTTTAAAGGGGCGTCGGGGCGGGTACCGGGATGGTTCGGGGCGGGATCGGGCCATCCCGGCCCACTGGACAACCTTAGTTTAGACTATGGAAGATATAATACTAGAGTTGTTGAGGATAACAAAACCCTATAAGGTCTCGTTTGGTACGAGGAAGAAAGGATAGCTAATTCCGAGATTAAATTTGAGATGAGTTTATTCCATGTTTGATTGGGATAAAATTTGTAATGTTATTTTTATTCTACATTAAAATGGAATAACTAATTCCGAAATAACTTATTCCACAACCAAACGAGTCCTAAGAGGCGACTTTCTCCTTTTCTTTGAGGTATTAGTCAAAAACACAAAACTATCACTTTTGCGAGTTTTACATTTCAATTATGATGTGTTTTATTTTTCTAACTGAATTATGATCGTTTGTGTATTAAAACACACATTAATCATTATTATTTATATATATTAAAACACACCTCAATTATTTATTGTTTCTTTTTCTTATCTAATACGGTTTAGCGTTTTTCAGATAGGAAGAAAAATGGTTGATAGTTGAGTGTGTTTTTATATATATATATATATATATATATATATATATATATATATATATATATATATATATATATATATATATATATATATATATATATATATATATATATATCTTATAGTTGTGGCGTGAAACTAGCGAAAAAGTAATAGTTTGTGTGTATTTTTTATCATTATCTCTTTGTTTTGATTTTTTTAATTTCAAATTTCACTTTCAGGGTTTTAAAAAAAATATTTTTTTTGTATAATTTGATACTCCTCTCCCAATTTATGTGGCACAGTTGAAGTTTTGAGATTCAAACTTCTAAACTTTGATCGTGAATTCAGAAATAGAAGCTTTAAGTATTTTGAAATAAAATTTATATATTTAGAAACTACATAAAAGGTACTCCATCCATTTTATAATACTTTTTTTATTCCATAATAAGTAGTGTTTTTAGCTTGTGCACACCCCTTAAGAAATTGCTCATTCCTATAAAATTATGAGTGTTTTTACTAACTTACCCCTAATTAATATCTAGAAAAAAAATACTTAATAATTCTTGATAATTTAAATAAGGGTAATTTTGGAATAATAAGGTCAATTTCTTTGTTGAAATCCTAAAGCACTACTTATTTTGAAATAAAATGAAAAGTCTAAACCACTTATTATGGAATAAAAAAAATATTATAAATCATAATAATTAATAACTTAAAATTTTTAGAATATAAAAAAAACTTCATTGACTCTCGAAATTTCAAATGTGACATATAAAGTGAGACAAATGAATATAATAGAAAATTGCAGTGCATATAAGTTAAGCTTTTTTTATTTACCCTTTCAAAACCAAGATGTCGCTTTTATATAACTAGGGTATGAAATTGGTAAATAGTCAAGTGGTTTGATAGATAGTACATGAATTAGTTATTAGATGATTTATGTATTATTTTATGCATGTATTACTATACAGAGTTTAGTTATTCATGTATTTATTATACATATATTAGCTACTCTATCTTTTGCCCTGCATAAAATAATACATAGATTCACTCATAACTTATATATACATGTATTAGTTATGAGAAAATTTAAATTGCAAATCAAACACCATAATTTTATACATGAATAACTCTCCTCATAACTAGCTACGAAACACAATATTAGTTATATATAATTTTAATAGATGAAAAATTTACTCCTAACCAGCTACTAAACGACCCCTTGTACTTACTAATTAAGTAGTACTATTTTTTAAAAGTTATTATTGTTTAGCCACTTTTTTTTTACATGGAAAATTTTTGGACAGAAATATACTTAATTAAAGCACAGAATAATTTCAGCAATCAATGCTGGATTTCAAAGTTGACTGAAACCCCAACACACTATGCTGGTGGAGTTTGAAAATCTCATATGGGTGAAAATATGGCAACCGTATATTGAAATTTGAAATTCATAAACGTGAAAAGTAACTCCAGCACACAGTGTTGGAGTTCCAACCTCCAGCACAAGATATATTTGGTTTGGTTGAAAATAATACATCTCCTATTTTTGCCCTATCACTAGTGGTTACTCCCGATCCGAAGCACCCCTTTTCCAAAATAAAAGTTAACTTCTAATACGCAGTAGTACCTCAAAACCAATATGTATGGTCTTAGATCGGAACTTATTTTACAAATTAAATCATGATAATAAATTGACATCGCCTGCATAAAATCTTTTTTATGTTGGTGTGCACCAAAAGAACATCTCACCTATTATAATGTCGTTTTCATAGAAATAATGACATCTTTCTAGATGAAAAGAGTATAAAATTATTGAATTATCGTAATATTCCAACTTGTCTTCTTCGAGTCCACACGTTGAGAGTTAGGAATTACAACAAGTCTAATTTGATGGTATATAATATATAACGAGTAACTATAATGAATAATAACGACGAAAATGATATAAACGTGGCAGCTCAATTATTTGATGATTTGATAATAACAGTTCTAGTCAGGTGCACCTGGCCACCTGAGCTCCAATTGGGATATATATGACCTAATATATTATGTCAACATTTGAAAGAAATTGACTATGAATCTATGATAACATATAGTAGTACTTTATACTTGATCAGTAGATACTTAAACTTATCGTTTAAAATAAGTGTCACTAAAGTGAGATGGACCTATATTGATTGGACATTGAAAAAAATTCAAAAGTTTAGCAGTTATTAAGAGTACTAATCTTAAGAGTTTATGATCTTAAATAATGTTTCTTTAATTTTGATATCAATGGTATCCCCTCTAGCAGAAGCGGAGCTAGAAGTCGACGTACATGTTTGGTCAAATCCAATTTAAACCTTATAATTGTATTAAAATAATCACCAAAAATGTCCAGTAATTAACATTGATGTTAGCATCGTAAAATTTATAACTCATAAAGTTCAAATTCTGATTTCGTCTCTGGCCATATTTTGCGTGCAAGATAAGAATATATTACCTAATATTTTTTGTCTCTATCTCTAAGCTGGGATGCATGAGGTTGTAAGAGCATGTTAGTAAGGTAAAACTTTAAATGTTAAATTTAAAGAGTTTGCACATACAAAAAGATGTAATTAATATACTAAAAATTAAGAAAAGTGTCACGTATATTATTTGTACATAAGAACTACTATATCTACATGACAAGTTAAATGTCTTGCCCCTCTTGTTCTAACCACTATGCTTAAAAAGCAAATAGAAAATGAAATATTGTTCTGGATCAATAATATAAATCAAGTATTGTATATATGTAAGTGTGGACATATACAATGCCCACACTTATCATTCCCATAATTTCAAGTTAGAGAACCACTGGCAAGAATGTTTACACTTTACACTTATTAGAGAAAGAAAACTCCCAAGTATTGAATGCATTGAAACGATTTTGTTGCTGACCAAATGAGCGGCTCTTTTATGCCTAACTATTAGCACGTGTAATACCTAGATTAGGTTACATATTTATCATATTTTGTATTGTATAATTATGGTAGAATTGGAATCCTTATTATTGAAGGATTCAACATTGTCCACCTATATATATTTGTATTAATGAAAAAGACTCTGAAGGGAGATTAATACAATCTTACATGGTATTAGAGTCCAAAACAAAAATCCTACTATCTCTTTTCCCTATCTTTCCCTGCGGCTCTATGCCCGATAGACCTGTCCAAAGGTCGAGCCGGGTGGCTTTTTTTTTTCCTGCTTGCCCGACACTGAGCCTATTTTTTTAAAGAAATTCCGACCCTGGCCCTGACCCGTCGGAATTTTTTGGCTGGCCGGGTCGGGTCGGGTCGGGTCGATGAATTTATTATTTTTTAAAAAAATTTGTATTTCTAAAATTGAAATTGGCATTCACCCCTACATTACCACGAAATTTCGACGTTGAAATGTATTGTATATCGTGAGATCTTGACTAAAGAAAAAGAAAATTAGAAACCGATTTGAGGAAAAACACAAATTGATTGGGAAAACAGACATTTTTCTAAAAATTGGCTAGGCCAAACTGCCATATGGCTGTTTGGCCGGCCATGTCTCAAAAAAATACGCAAAATCAAAAATTTTTTTGGGTAAAACGGACATCCGAGCGCAGAGTTATGACCATTTAAAGTTTCACCAATTTACAACTATTTTCTATCCCTACATTATGCTTCCGTGATATTAACAGAACGACTAATAATATAAATATATAATTAATAATCAGCTACCGTTTTTATCTTATTTTATGTCGAGCTCAATGTAGATTAGAGCAATACATATATTATAAAAACATGCATTATATCGCTTATTAATGACAAAAATATATATAAGTACAAATAAATATTAATGAATGAAAATAATATAAATTATATTAAAAATATATGCGGGTCAGGGTCGGGTCGAGGTCGGGCCGGGTCAGACGGGTAAAATATTTTGACCTTGGCCCGACCCTAACCCTGATCGGATCCCCGCTTTTTCGGGTCGAGTGGCTCACATGTCAGCTATTTGCTAACCCTAGCCCTGGTTTTTTCGGGTCGGGTCGGGCCGAAAGGGTCCCCGACCCGATGGACAGGTCAAATGCCCGAGGAAACTTTTCTGTTTTTTTCCGACCAAATTGTCAAACCCTTTGGTCTTCCTGTTTTTTCCAACATTACCCAAGAAAAGGTTTTGTCCCTCTTTTCCTTTAATCAAGAAACACTTTGTTTTTTTTTTTCTTTCACCGAGAAAAACAAGCAACATCTTTTTTTTCTGTCTTTTCTCCTTAATCGAGACCATCAAAAGTTTTGTCCTTTACCTGAGAACACAAATACATGGCTTCCTTGACCCGTCAACGGCCTGATAATGCGTGGTATATGGATACGGGCGCCACGTATCATCTCACCAACAATTTAGGTAATCTTCTTCAACTGCGCTAGTTACCAACTCCATAATCTATTATGGTCAGTAGTGGTCATCGCATTCCAATTCAAGGATTTGGCCACACCCTTACCCCACCACCGCATCCACACTTCTCTCTTAAAAACGTCTTTTATGCCCCAAACATCATCAAAAATCTAATTTCTGTCAGAAATTTTGCCACCAATAATTATGTCTCTATTACTTTTGATCCGTTTGGATTTTCTGTAACGGACTTCTGTACCGGGAAACTCCTTACGAGATGCAATAGTGAGGGGGCCTATATCCTTTCCTACTCACATCCGCTGCTAGTGTCACTCCTCTCACCATTTTAACAACCATATCTCCCCCTACGTGGAATAGTAGACTCGGTCATCCGGGGTCTCACATTTTTTATTCTCTTAGAAATCGAAATCTAATCCAATGAAATAAAGGGAATCTTTCTCATAGCTGCTCCTCGTGTCAGTTAGGGAAACACGTTAGTCTACCATTTACGACTTCTATGAGTACTACCATCTCTCACTTTGATATTATTCACGCTGATGTATGGACATCTCCCATAACCAGCAACTTAGGCCACAAATACTATCTGATATTTTTGGATGATTTCTCTCACTTTCTTGGGGTCAATCCACTCAAACTCAAATCTCAAGTGTTCTCCAAATTTGTTGAGTTTCGTACACTGGTTAAAACGCAATTTGAAAAAGACATAAAATCGTTTCAATGTGATAATGGTCATGAGTATAATAATTCCTTTTTTCATA
Source organism: Anisodus tanguticus (assembly GCA_034509755.1). NCBI lineage: Eukaryota > Viridiplantae > Streptophyta > Magnoliopsida > Solanales > Solanaceae > Anisodus > Anisodus tanguticus. The sequence goes on from CM067558.1 coordinate 1,829,252, forward strand.
ATTTTTGTGCGGCTAACAACATGATTTTTCATTTCTCATGCCCCCATACCTCCCCTCAAAATGGAAAAGCTGAGAGAATTCTCTGAACCATTAATAATATGATTCGTACTCGTATTTTTCATGCGTCTCCCCCCCCCCCCCCTAATTTTTGGGTATATACATTAAAAATGGCAGAAAATATTCTCAACATTTTACCTACCCGTGCGGTTCAAAATAGGACATCCACCGAAATTCTCTATCGTCGGATTCCCACCTATGACCACCTTAGAATTTTTTGTTGTCTGTGTTACCAAAATTTGACATCCACGATACCCCACAAATTAGCACCCTGATATACTCTGTGCGCCTTCCTAGGTTTCCCATCAAACCATAGGGGGTACTTGTGCTATGAGCTCTCTATCGATAAAATTATAATTTCTCGCCACGTCACATTTGTCGAATATGTCTTCTCGTTTGACAACATTAAAAAATTCTGAGTCACTGATTACTAATTCCTCGAAGATTTGGACCCATCACCGCTTGTCCAACAAGCATTCCGTCGGGCTGCCACTGTTCCGGCGGAACAAACACACAAACTACTGCCACTGGAAGTACGATCGTCATCGCCCAGGATCTGCCACCCACTTCCACCACCACAGCGCCAACTCCGGCGTCTCTGTCTTCGGTCTGATTGCTGTCACCGCCGGTTTCCATTAGCACTGGCAACCGACCAACCAACTCAGTGTCTTCATCGGTCCCCATCTCCGTCACTGTTTCGTCTCCATTGCACCAACACCAAGACGCATCACCACCACCCACCGACAACCACCCTCGCACACATGAACCACCACCAAACAACCCGAATCCCGGTCCCCACCACTACCGACATCGTACCCCACCTTATCGTCCTCCGCCAGTCCTAATTTATCGAGACCGGCGATAACACCTAACAACACCACTGCTCTCGTACCCACCCAACCCAGATCGACAACCACACCATTCGTCATTGTACTGATCAACCACAACGCCTCCCCAACCCGACACAATATTATGACCTTTCAATCTGCACCACCCACGAGTTCAACCACCGAAAGTGTACTAGATCCGACACCCAACAGTACACCCGATCCGACAACCAACACCCTTACCCAGCCAGCACTCTCACACTGTAGGGAAAATCGTGCCTAATACGAAATTTTCAAACCCAAAGTCCAATTTAACCTGTCTACCCAAATAATTTATCCTATTTCCAAAAGCCCAAAATTAGCCAAAATAGACCCGAATTGGAATGTGGTCATGTGTGAGGTGTTTAATGCTTTAACAAATCAGCGTACTTGGGATTTGGTTCCTCGATCGAAGTGGGTGAATGTGATCCGTTGCATGTGGCTTTTTCGTCACAAGTACATGTATAGTGGTGACTTAGAGAGATATAAGGCAAAGCTTGTGGCAAATGGCACTAATTAGTATGAGGGCATTGATTGTGGTGAGACATTCAGTCCGGTTGTTAAATCGGCCACCATTCGCATAGTTCTGAGCATCGCTATGGGAAAGCATTGAACGATTCATCAGCTTGATGTGAAAAATGCTTTTCTCCATAGGAATTTAAAAGAAACTGTCTACATGCATCAGCCGCCCGAGTTCGTCCATCCAGCAGGCCCTCAGTATGTATGTCGTATCTGTAAGTCACTTTATGGTTAAAACATGCCCCTCGAGCGTGGTATGATCGATTTGCACAGTTCATTATACGCATTGGGTTTACATGTAGCAAGTGTCATAATTATCTATTTACTTTCCATAGAGGCCGTAACACTGTTTATTTATTGTTATATGTGGATGATATTGTTTTTATTGCTTCTTTTGATCTGTTAAACAATAAAATAATTGCACATGTCAAAACTGAATTTGCTATGAGTGACTTGGGGAAGTTGAGCTATTTTTTGGGATTTCACTGACTAGATCTGTAGATACTATGTTTCTTTGTCATCGTAAGTATGCAGAGGAGATTGTGTACATCGCTAAAATGGCAAACTGCAAGATCATGTCCACTCCGGTTGACTCTAAATCAAAGCTTCGTGTTGTTGATGGTAACCCAGTGTCCGATCCCACTCTTTGCAGGATTCTTGCAGGTGCACTTCAGTATCTTACATTCACCAAGCCTGACATCGCTTATGCTGTTCAGCAGGTATGCTTATTTATGCATGCCCCCAGGGAGCCTCATTTTACTGCCCTTAAGCGTATCATTCGATATGTTAAGGGCACACTTGATTATGGATTGCACATATATCCCTCAACACCGACCAGATTGATATCATATACTAATGTTGATTGGGCAGGCTATCCGGACACGCGACGCTCCACCTCCGGCTACCGTGTGTTCTTAGGGGATAATCTCATTTCATGGTCTGGCAAGAGACAGGCTACCCTATCCCGTTCAAGTGTAGAAGCAGAGTACAGAGGCATTGCTAATGTTGTTGATAAGATTTGTTGGCTTCGAAACCTTCTTTTGGAGATGCAATGTCCCTTGCGTAAGACGTCTTTGGTTTACTGTGATAACATATCCGTCATATATTTATCTCATAATCTGGTTCAGCATCAGCGAACCAAACATATTGAGATAGATATACACTTTGTTCGTGAGAAGGTTGCTCTTGGTCATGTTAGAGTGTTGCATGTGCCCTCTTCACATCAGTATGCGAATATATTCACCAAAGGCCTTCCTACACAGCTCTTCCTTGACTTCAGATCCAGTTTTAGCGTCCGGCCTCCTCCCGCTCCGACTGAGGGGATGTATTAGCACGTGTACTACCTAGACTAGGTTACATATTTACCATATTTTGTATTGTATAATTATGGTAGGATTGGAATCCTTATTGTAGAAGGATTCAACATTGTATACCTATATATATTTGTATTAATGAGAAAGACTCTCCAAGGCATATTAATACAATCTTACACTAACCTTTAAACGTAATTTCCTTCTTTGAATAAATTGGTTGAATGCAACAAAAATATTTATTCACACTAAAGTTTATGCAATATATAGTGGCGGAGCAAAAAATTTCACATACAGAATTAATATATATATATATATATATAAATAAATACATACGAAGAAATTAAAAGGATTCAACATATAATGTGTGTACATACGAAAAAACTAAAAAGATTCAATATATAATGTGTGTGTACGTACGAATAAACTAAAAAGATTCAAACATATAATATGTGTGTGTATAACAAAAATTAACCTATCTACGTTGCGTAAATTTCTACTACCCCTTAGGCAAAGATAGCCTCACCATCTAATAAACTAAGACGATTCAACATATCCAGTGCTTTGTTTAAGGAGAAGAGATGGGGGTTTTAATGAGTTTTGGGTCATTTGGCGAGTATGTTAATTGGGTTGGAAGGTCTGGGTGGATGAGATTTTAATTTCAACCTCCAATAGAAAACCGTTACGTAATAAATAAATATTTTTAAATTTTTTTTATTAGTTTTAAGGGCATAAGTGAACCAAAAAAGTAACAACAGGGATATTTTCAAAAAAAAATAGGCGGACGAAGAGTATATTTGGACATTTTTTGTCCTTTTCCGTATATTATATATGCTTAAGGTTTATCATTTAAACATGATGAATTAATATAAACTTATATTTTCATTTATCATTTGAACATAATTAATTAACATATTAATAAACGCACTAGGTCTTGATATGTTCTTTTGTGTGAATATAATTTCATAACATATTATTATCGTATATATTAGTTAGAGTTACGAGCCTTTAAATTGTATCCTGTAATATAATAAAATCTTTCTGATTATAACTATCTATTCGTACATATGGTTCTCTAAGGAGAGGAGAACTAGCACACTAATTAAAAAGTGTGAATTTGCTTATGTGATGTGTCGTTGATGTTGGAATTTTGACTTACGTTAATCGGTTATAGTTAGTCTGAAAAGGATACTAACAAGGTTTAAGTGGTGGATTAAAACAAATGGCCTAATATTAATTTATTATATACGCATGTGTCTATGATATGCAAACACACTCTATAAATAGAGGTCAATCCCCTATTCATGTCTATCAGAAAAACCCTAGCATATTCTATTCTACAATTTGTGGTAACGAAATAACGGTTGATGTCCCATCAGTTGAGTTCTCCGGACTAAAAGAGTGGTAGTTAGTTGATCAAAGCTTAATCGTTAATTGTTGTTCATGAATCAATGGAGCACAACAATACACTTCTTTAATTCTAACTCAAGAATAAAATTTTGTATTTGTATAACTATAATTGTGTCTTAATTTCTGATATGATATTACGTAAATTTCTTAGAGTTGCATCAAGAAAAAGTCTCAAATATATGTTTAGTTGACAGGAGTTCTTTTTTCTTCCTTTTCAAAAGATGAAATGAATTTCTTTCTCACTAATAAATTACTTGTTTAATTTCTAGTCTTAACAAGAAAATCAAACAGGTAATTAAAGTAACACGCGTAGCAAGTAAAACAGTCTCACTATGCATGCTTAGCTCCTTTTCCGGCGAATACTAGGAATTAAAGACTTGTGGAATGACCAAAGTACAAAAAAGCATCACAATATATAGTAGTATTAATCTTGGACGTCAATTCCCTACATGTTAATTCTTTTGACTCGATTAAGATTTCCTACATCCTCCATTTTTTAATGTTCACTGTCTGCTTTTAGAACGTAACGAATGTATGTTATTAGTTCCTTTTGTTGACCTATCATTTTTTAATGTTAATTAGTAAGCAATGTATTATCCCCCATGGACGGAGCCACCTTAGGCGAAGGGTGGTCCGCTGCACACCTTTTGCCGAAAAATTACGCGATGTACATAGATGAAATGTTAGCTATTATGTTTTGTACATCCTTGACACAAGTGAGAATAAAATTTGCACACCCTTAGCTAAATTCTTAACTCCGCCACTGATCTCCCAGGCCCCCTCTCAACCCTCCTGCCAAGCAATAGTGAAAATAATGTTTTAGGTTTTTCAAATTTTAAATAGAAGGTTATATTTAAAATTTTCATGATCAAACGCCGATTTTTAAATAAAATTAAAAAAATAAAAAATTCTCATAACCAAACGAGTCCTTAAAGTAAAGAAAAAAAATCCTATTGAAAAAACCATTATCATCCTGAAAAACTTGTTATCATAAATAGACAAGCAGGAAGAACAGAGACAAAGGTCAAAGTGGGTCCCACAGAAAGACCAAAAATGCTGACATGTCAAATGAAGTCCAAACTACGTGGCATCCAAAAGCACATATCTGATGAACTTTTATTTCCATCTGGCAGCTCCCACGACACAGCCCAAAATATTTATCCACGGGGAATTTAAATCACATGTGGGTTTTTTCCTCCTCCTCTTCTCCTCCTCAAAAAAAAATTAGGGGCAGATGCACAGTACTACGTGTGAATTCACAAAAATTCAATAATTTTTTTAAAGTTTATATATTATGAAATTCTATTAAATATTGAAAAGTATTTTAATGTGAATTCAATTATTATTATATATTAATTTAAAATATTATAAAACCTATAAATTTTAAATCTTAAATCCGTTTCGAATTAAAATACGCGTAGAAGCATGACATCTATAATTGCATAATTGATATGGCTAGTAGGACTGACAAAGGAAATTTGGGATGAAGTGCAGCTACCAATTACAATTTATGTGACAGTAAAACAACAATAACAACAATATAATATCCAATGTAATCTCATAAAATGGGTCTGGAGATGGTATAATGTACGCAAACTTTATCTCTACCTTTGTGCGGTGGAGAAGCTAATTTAGATAGACCCTTGACACAGAGATTTTACCTCTACCTTTTTGGAGTAGAAAGATTGATTTTCGATAGACCATTGACTGAACGTGCTAGTAAAGCAGCTATACAAAATTAGCAACTAATTTAATCCTATTTTTTTATGAGAAGGCAAAACATATATATTGATATAGATTGTCATTTTATCAAAATACTCCAAGGCCTAGTGATATGTCACAAAAGTACATATTATGTATTTTTGAGTCTCAACTTGGTTATAACTAGATGAAAAACGTAGGAATACCAAAGGTTATAGTAGAGCAATAAGTATTCCTCCCTCCTAATTCAAAAGTCTTGGGTTCGAACTCTAGGTATGAGTCATTTTTGATAGGGAGCGTTTTACTTTCAATGTGAGATTTTTCTAAGCGAATTCGGATTAATAGAATCCCAAGACAGATACTAAATACTGAATGAGAAATAAAAAAAATCAGAAAGGGTAGGAGAATTCTCATTATAGAATTCTCATTATATTCCAACTTCTCTTCTTCGAGTCCACACGTTGAGAGTTTAGAATGATAACATATGAATATTTTCGTGACAAATAACGACAATGGTTTAAACGTGGTAGCTTAGTTATTTAATGATTCAATAGTAACAGTTCTAGTCAGGTGCATTTAGTCACTTTAGCTACTTCGATGACACCATTTATTGCTTCCACATTTTAATGATATTTGAGCTGACATTCACGGCAAAAGTGGAGACAGAATTTAAAAGTATGAAGTTTTGAATTAATAATTTTTTTAAAGAAAAAAATATAATATTTAGATCAAAGTCACTAGATTTGGCCGGACCCGTAAGCTATACGAACTCTAACTCCGCCCCTTACGTCTAGTCGTTTGGACATAAAAAATTCTGCATCTCCCACTTTTTAGGTAACACACTTTCTCTTTTAATTTTACTCATTGCAATTAATGGAGAATTTCTGGATATTTTAATTTAATGTACTAATTGTATATGTATTATTGGTGAGATCATTATTTTGACTTAATTTACCAGTTGTGCTATATTGCTACTAAGATTATAATCTTTCAAGCTGGATTTCCAACTCAGCAAAAAAAAAAATACTATTTTATGTTAATTTACATTAAATGTGAAGTTTGTTAGTGTGGAGGAGCGGTCCACTTAGCTAACAGTAAATGTGTTTTTAATTTGTAGCAATAAACAAATGAATGACATAAATGCTGCTATATGTGAGAGAACTATGAGTGAAATTAATCGTTAATAGAGATGACAAAATGTGACAGGCTAAAACAATTAAAGAACTCCAAGTACATATTGACTACTAAAAAACGAGTTTGTGGAGGGGTTGATTAATTAGTGCTGACTGCTGACCAAATTAACGGCGTACTTATTCCTAATCTTTGCACTTTGCTTCTTGGAATGTGGGACACATTAAATTATATATATATATATATATATTACACCGATACTCTGAAAGGGTAAAAAAATTATATATTGGTGAAAATATGACGGAAACAAAGACCATTTGGCTAAACACGTGGCAAGCGTAGAGAAGATCACAGTCGACTGATGAATTGGTCAACACTAGTCAAGCTAACGACTAGTTAATCATCCTAGAATTATTAGTCAGCGTGCCTCATTAGCATCGAATAATAGAAACTCGAAACGAACCGCGCGCGGAAAAGTACAATGTGCACCAACAAAGGATAACCTAGAAAATGGTGAGATCTCAGGGATCCTATTTAATCCGATTAACTCCTACGATCTTAGTTATTTAACGACTGAAAGGAACTTTTTTCTAAAATTGTTTCTTTATTTTAGCTGAAAGTAGTTTCTCTCTGGTTAGTCAACTTTATTTTCTAGTCATAACAAAAAATTCAAATAGGCAATTAAAGTAATACGCGTAATTAGAAGTAACACAGTCTCACTACGCATGCTTATCTCATTTTTATGCGAATACTAGGAAGTAGGAATTGAAGATTTTTGGAATGACAAAAATACAAAAAAAAAAATTAATCTTAGGACTAAAATTCCCTACATGTTTTTTGACTCGATTAAGATTTCCCCCGTACTCCAATTTTTTATGTTCACTGTCTGCTTTTAGAACGTATGTACGAATTGTAGATTATTAGGTCCTTTTGTTGACCTATCAATTTTTAATGTTATTAGTGTAGGGTTTTGTTGAGTTCAAAATACATAAGTAAGACACAGCGAAAATTTAAAATTTTGTTCTTACTTACCCCAACAATTATTTCTGATATGGTTATATGACAATTGAAAAAACCTGTAACATAAAACTAGAACACTTATATGTTGTATTAACTTGAGTCTTTACTTAGTGAGTACACGCGACTGTCCCTTCGACTGCAAGCACTATCCTACGGTGTATTCCTCTGTCAAGAAAGCCAGAAAATCTTGGCAGAGGTTTGAGAGAGTTTCGTCCTAGACTCTAAGTATAGAAAGTTTATAGAATTGGTGTGTTTTAGTGTTGTTTATATAGGGAGGATTAGGTCAACATCATATTAGGGTTGAGCTCTAAGCCTGACCCAAAAACCAATGTGCAGCGGGCCAGTCTGACTGGGCCCCTGCCGGGTCGGCGTCGCGGCGCCTTACGTAAAATTCATTTTCCCATTTTTCATTTAATATATATATATTCAGCACATTAAATCCAAAAACCAATTTTGATTTAATTAAATAATTTCCATCAAATAGAAATTATCCCATAGTTATTATCATTTTAAATATCTAGATTTCAAATCGAATATTTAATATTCTCTCAATACACCCTTAGATCGAATAGGCAATCGACATAGTGTGACCCTATAGGCCTTCATATATCGACACTAATCCAATTAAGGTCCATACGGAACTCCTAGACTGCGCCGTACGACGAACTCAATATATGAAGTATGTTTACATGAATCCAGCAAACATAACATTTATGTTAGATGATAAATTTCTTTCATTCGCGACACACTCGATCAAGCTTAGGATTTGCCATGTGTCTATCCAAATGGCTTGATCACTTTATCTCATCTATATTAGTCGACAACTAAATCATATTCTAAATATGTCTCTTGCATTGGCCAATGACTTGGTCGACCTAATATTACTGAGAAGTTGAGTGCTCTCTCGAATATCCAATCGAGGAATGAATCCTATTCTTGGCTCAACTACCACCTTAATTTACATCATAATGCACCCAACACAAGTTGTATCTTATCCTATAAGAAGTTTAAGCTTAGAACATGGTCAAAGTACATTACTCTGTAAACAAGGTGCGTATTGACCTCAAGTCAAATGACCTTTATTTCCCACACGCTGATAACACTCTAGACAGGTCTAAAAATAGTTTATCAGCAGGCTATACCAATACTTTCAAAAAGTATCCATGTGTCCATCACTAGTAACCATTACTAGTAGCAGGTGAGACATATTACATTCTCTACGAATGTGATGCAGACCACATGTCGACTTATAACATATCATCGATATCTCATTCTCGATGATAATTAGTCGAGGCTATTTTAGAGTTACGCTCTATCATCAATATCTCACTCTATTAATGACAACGTAAGCTCAAGGGATGCACATTAATGAATAATTACAAGTAATCAAATAATAATTCAATAATCACAAATGCCATAAATATTAATTTTATTTATAATACGAATGTGTTCAAGTACATTTGTCCCTAATAATGATTGTCTCTAGGACATACATACTTTCAATTAGTAAATTAAACAATATTATCCCCAGCCTCCCAACCCTCCTGCCAAGCAGTAGGAATTAAGCCAGAAGTTTCGTTAAAAGCGTTTAAAGTTTAATACAATATCTATATAATTTTTTTTTTACTATTTTACTATTTGAAAAGATCAATTTTGCCCTCTATTAATTTTTTTTCTCAAAAATGCCTCTGTCACTAGTTTAAAAATACTTTCCAACTAGCTAAATAGCTCAAAAATACCCTTTCTATTAAAATACCCTTAGAAGCGCATGAAAAGCTTAACAATATTTTCCATCGCTGAAAATTCCACTATCCTAATTCTCTTTTTATCGCGCTAGATTTCTTTCTCAACAAATAATTAAGTTCATTTTTTGAAGGAGTTGTTATTTTATATCAGAAACGTAATGTCATTTTCAATCCCGAAGTATTTAGTGTGGTTGAAGACCCAACGACATGAAGTGCTTTAGAAATTTTTATCTGTATTAACGGTGATAGACAGTGGCAGATGCAGATTTTTTACGCATTGTGTTCGAAAAAAAAATTAAATATAAAAATAATATTGTTCCTAAGAATCGAACCTAGGATGTTGGAGACAATTTTGAACACTCATGATCACTTAAGCTAACCTTTTGTATTTGTTTAGGGTATTCAAAAGTTAATATATGTACATAAACACATAAAATCTATCATATACATACACTGTAATTTTTTGCAGAACACCCTCACTTCCATGTAAATCCGCCCTTGGTGATAGTTCACGATATCTATAACCTTGTTTTTTTTTCCTGGCTAAATCTTAATTTCATTTTACTTTTTTTTATATTGAGCTTGATTGACTCAACTCTTTTTCACGTCCCCAATCGTCTCTCACTTCATTTCATTCTTCTTTTATACCATCGCGTGAAGAAATACACTCAACCAGGCCAACATTCATCGGGATGAAAAAAGAATCGAAACTATCCAAAGAGCTCCAGCTTGCTGGTGAAATGTTCTTGCATGTACCCTTGGGTCGCAAGTTCGAATCCCCTCAATGGATATCGTCCTCCGGGGCATATACCTTGTGGTAAAGCCTAGGCGCTAAAAGCCGCGCGGGCATGTTGCAGTGTGGGTTCGATCCCCGCCAAGCCGATAGAGGGGGTCAACCTTGTAGCATTGATCCGTTGGACGCAAACAGACACTGACCACGGGGTGCACATCCCGCGATTTACTTGGTGGTGGGGTGCTGAAGGACCGGTTCCATCATCCCCAGGAGTCTAGTACCAGTACTTGTGCAGGTACTAGCAATAGGGAGATACAAATCGCCTCGAGACCCTGGTTTAAAAAAAAAAAAAAATCGAAACTAAAATGAAACAATCATATCATAAGTTCTAAAGATTATTATTACACTTATCATAAAAGACAAACAAGAAGGAACAAACACAAACAAAGGTCAAAGTAGGTCCCACAAAAGGATCAAGAAAATGCTGACATGTCAACTTAAGTCCAAACTACGTGGCATCCAAAAACACATCATTTAATGAACTTATATACTCTCCCATCTTCCACGACATAACCAAATATTTTTATCCACGAGGAATTTAAATCACACGTGGTCCTCTTCATCTTCTTCTAAAACACCCACCAGCCACCACCGCGTAGTCCACAACACGGCCTGTTGACCTACAGTCTCACTCTCTTCACTCTCCCATACATATATATATGCCGCCAATTCCAAATTCTAACAACAACCCACATTCCAATTCATCAATCACAACACAATTCCACAAAAATCTTGAATTTTTTTGACAAAAAATGGTGAAACCAAACGGAAAAGATACGTCCGAAATTTCGCCTTCATCGTCGTCGTCCTCGTCGTCGTATAGAGGAGTAAGAAAGAGGAAATGGGGCAAATGGGTATCTGAAATTAGGTTGCCAAATAGTAGGACAAGAATTTGGTTGGGTTCTTATGCTACAGAAGAAAAAGCTGCGAGGGCGTTTGATGCAGCTCTTTTTTGTTTGAGAGGTAAAAGTGCAAATTTCAATTTCCCGAAAAATCCACCAGAAATTGTCAACGGAAGGTCAATGACTCCATCCGAAATTCAAGGTGCGGCAGCCCGGTTCGCGAATATGGATTCGGATCCCTGGGTCAACCCGAGAGAGCATTCGGATCTTTCATCGTCGTCTTCTGAAATATTTCGAGCAGAGTCGCCATTTATTTCAGTTTCTAACCAGGTGGAAAGTGAAAAGACAGAAATGACCGTGGATGATGGATTTATGGACATGTTTAATTCGATGGGGATGACTAATGATATGTCTAATTTTGATATTTTTCCGGGTTTTGATGATTTATATGGTGAATTTTTTGTACCACCACCAATACCTAATTTGGAATCAGAAGAAGAGAACTATCTGAATTATGATGGATTTAATTCACAAGGATCATCATTTCTTTGGAATTTTTGAAGATATAAAAATTAGAAAAGGTTCAGATAGTATCATAGTACTGATAATTATTGAGTAGGATCTAAGGGAACTTATTTGAAGTGTAAACTTTAGTTGTTGATTTGTAGACAATTCTAGACATTTTTTTTGGTTGCTAGAATTGCTACAACATATCTTAAATTTAATGATGACATTTGTTGCCCAAACGACTTATTGTTTCTGCCAAATGACTTTTGGCTAGTTGCTGCATTTCATCTTAGTATGTGAAGTTTATGTTCTGGATTTCTATTTTGATATTTTAGTGATCTAAATAAGTATCTTCTAACCCGCACATAGAAGCTTAGTGCATCTGACTTTTTTTTTTTTAAACTATCGGACTCGCTCGCCACCTTTAGCGCATTTATAATAGGCCCTACTCCTCATTCTGATTTTTTAAGTTTTCTATTCACTCTAATACCAAAAGGATGTCAACTTTTTTTACTGAGGTCATTCATCTTTATGACAAGTTACATATTTATTGTATTTCTTATACTCATCATATTTTTGGATTTATTTACTCGACGAAAATATACCATGATGGATAGAATTTTAAAATGGGGTTCCTCGGCGAAAATATACCATGATGATTAAGCCTATCAGGACCAAAACTATTATGTTGGGGTTCCTCTTTGAAAATTCATATCGTGGGCAAAGGCAAATGGAAGCATAAATTAGATAGTTTTCCATGTTAACGAAATTGTTAGGTTGCTGCTAAGTGAGGTAGTTGAAGACTAATACTCTTCCTAGAAGGTGATTAGTTCTTTAGTTACTGATAGCTTGTGCAACCTTTCACTTTAGTTGTTTTCCTATTCTATTGTATTTGAGGAGTCTAGCTCTATAATTAAAAAGAGCTAATTTTACATATTGATTTACTTGGTTGAGTGAAAGTTTTCTATTTTGACAATGAAAAAAGAGGTTGCTAAAAGGTGCACCTATGCTACTTTAATTTTTTTAATTAATAGGGGCGCAAAACTTACCTTTATTTGTCATTTATTTGCCTGAAGAATTCATCACACTTGTGCATGTTAGTTATATTCCACTATACTTTTTGATGTTATTTTCGTTAATAAGTATTAGAATACTTATTGTTTGTAACTTATCATATGATACTTGTCTAGGCATTTTGTGATAATGATTTACCATAATATTGATTTATTACAATTGTGTATTATTTATCAACTTTTGACATATATTTTTTTAGTTTTTCTAATTTTACATCTTCTAATAAAGATATTTAAAAAAAAAATTACTTGAACATAAAAAGAGAGAGGTCACAATTATATGATTTCGTACACTCACGATTGCTCTGAACACAGTCACACCGAATTGTCTAGCATATAGACATGTCTAGGCAGTTGCAGGTATCCCCACTTTGCTTCTCGAATCAAACTTTGTAAATGTTCTTGACTTCTAGTTCTTCCTTGTATCTCGAACTCATTCTTTTTTTTTTTTCTCTTCATCTTGTACTTTTAGTATTGAGACACGACCCTGTTACATGTATTATTGATGCACCAGTCAATCAGATCTTTTTTTTCCCTACATAACTGCTTTAACTTAACTATAGATGATCTTTATTTATCACTATCTCGGCTTCCTTTTGTCTAGGCATGAATTAGAATGATTTGCCACAATATTGATTCATCCCAATTGTGTATTATTATTAACTTATTATACATGTTTGTTTTAGTTTTTTTAACTTTACATCTTTTACAAAAGATAGTAAGGTATAATATAGGATGATAAGAGAATTTCACATGTTAAGATTTTAAACAAATGGTTCTATTTAACACGTCAGATTAATTTCAATAAAATGACATCTATAAATATATTAATGGGTGTAATATATCCTACAAACTAAAAAATAAGAAAGATATTTGGAGCTTCATCTCAATTGGAGGATATTCCCATGCCCAAATTCTTCTAGCAGACGGTGCAGACCGGATGAAATCAAACAAATGGATCCAAATTTAATTAAAATTGTCTCTTGCATTTAGCTTCAAATTCTGCCATGTATTTTTTTTGCTGGTAACAAATAAATTTTTTACTAATGAAATGTGGAATTTAAACTCAATCAAGTATTTAAGGATTTCTATTTCTTTTCTTTTAAGTTCTTGCTGCTTCAAATTTCTCTCTTTTTTTTCTTTTTCTTTAAGAGATGTTTAGTACATCTTTTACGTGTAAATTATTTAAAGTGGTTTATTACTAATTGAATTGGATGTGATCATACCAATATTTCAGTACAATTTTGAAATAATAAATAATTGAACAAAAGAAATGCTAGAATAAGTGATCTTCCAAAAGCTTCTCGTATTGCATATATCGTTTACATTTTTTTAAAAAGATTACTAAAATTGATTCTTCAGTGCAATCACTGTACACATTCTTTTTAATTTGATGGGAATTGGTAGAGAAGAAATTTGTCTAAAAAGGAATATTTTTTTCTAGTTCTTCCAGATAAATTTCTACGTATTACTTGGAGGTAAAACTACTACTGAATTTGTTCAAAGATAATTTCGATGTTGAAAACGATAAAAAGTTAATTAAGCAATGGTACAATTAACTAAATAATTATTGCATAGTGGGAAAAAAATTCCAATGCGCTATGTACAAGTCTAGCGACATGTAGTGAAATACAAACTCAAAATTTTAAGTTAATGGGCGTGTTACTATCTAAAACTAAACATGTGAGTTATGTAAATAACTGAAAAACTACTAATAGTTAATATCACAAAATGTATGATAAGATGAGTACAATTTCTCTATTTTTAATCAACATTTTTAGTTCGAACCTAATTATAAATGAAGAAATCCTTATGTTAGACAACATTTTTTTTACTAAGTATAAATTTAAATTTTGAACCAATCTAAATTGTGATCTCGAATATCATATATAACAACATAACATATTCAGTGTATTCTACAAATGCGGTCTGGTGATAGTGTAGGATGTATGCAAACATTACTTTTACTTATTTTCGACATATTCTTGATTCAGATAAGTGTTTTCAAAATAGGTGTGGAAGAAAAACAATATCCACAACAAAATAGTAAGATAAATGAGGCAACAATTAGTAATATCTTTTAATAATATCATATGATTATAGAAAAGAAAAGTTACTTAATATTATTATTATTAAAAGTAACAACAACACTAATAACAACAACACCAACAACATAATCATTAAAATCTCACAACATGGGGTAGAAATGTTAAGAGTTACACATCGGAAATGAAATGGAAAATGAACTCCTTATATTGATATGAACAATCCTCGCCATGCAAGCTAATTTTTGAGGTTAAGTTATGCCAAAGATTCATTCTTTACATGGTATCAGAGCCAGACCCATTCTTTATTCACCGATGTTTGGCACCAAATTATATTGTACACGCTTCAGTTAACGAGGTCTGAATGTGTGGGGAGTACTTTTGAGATTGAATTAGGCACAAGATCAATTCTTTATAAAAAAATATGATTATGTGTATACTTATCCGTAGGGATGTGTTTCCGAAAGATTATTATTATTAAAAAGCTTTATAAAAATCTCTCGAATATTTATGCAGCACCTTCTTTAAAAAGACCTAACATCACACCCCCGGGGGGAGGGATACATAACACCATATCTCTTTCCTTCATCTATTGTTTTGCAGCACTTCTCCCTCTTCTTTGAGGGTTTCTTTTCTTTTCTTTTTATTTTTTCTTTTCTTTTCATTTCAATTTTCTTGAATTTTTTCTTATTTTCAATCAAACCCCTAATTACCCTTTTGGTTTCTTTATCTATTTTTCTATTTAGATTTCATATATAATTTGTTATTTAAAAGATGATGCAACAACAAAGGTTGAAACAACAACAACAACAACAACAACAAGCAATGATGCAGCAATCCCTTTATCATCCTGGTCTTCTAGCACCCCCTCAGGTATAAATTACACATTTGCCCTTACAAAAGTTTCAATTTTTATTTTGAGTTTCATGTTTTGGTTACTTACTTGAGTTCTTGATGTGTATTGACATACAAATTTGAATATCATTTGAGCTATTAGTTACTAGAATTTTAGTTTCATATTTGGGTTTTTTTGTTTCAACATTGAGTTTGTGATTCTTGTTTTTTTTTTTTTTTGTATTTTGGTTTCTTTGTTGTTTGTTTCAACATTGAGTTTGTGATTCTGGGTCCTATTTATTTTTTTCTATAGTAAAGACTGGATTTTTCCATGTTTGCCCTTAATCTGTTATGGGTTTATAAGTCCGAATATCAATGAAGGCACTAGGTACTAGCATTTTGTGCTGAGGGTCTACTAGAAATAACCTCTCTACCTCGGGAGGTAGGGGTAAGTTCTGCGTACCCTCTACCCTCCCTAGACCCCCACCTGGTGGGATTATACTGGGTATGTTGTTGTAATTTCATGTTTTGGTTACCTACTTGAGTTCTTTAGGTGAACTGGCTTACAAGTTTGAATATCATTTGAGCTATTATATACTAGCATTTTAGTTTCATATTTGGGTTCTTTGTTTCAATATTGAGTTTGTGATTCTTGGTCTTATTTTTTTGTTTGTTTGTATTTTGGTTTCTGGGTAGTTGTTTGGTTTAACATTGAGTTTGTGATTCTGGGTCCTATTTCTTTGTTTCTATAGTAAAGATTGAATTTTCCCATGTTTTCCCTTTGAAAAGTTTCAATATTTCCTTTGAAAAGTTTCAACATTTATTTTCAATTTCATGTTTTGGTTATTTGCTTAAGTTCTTAATCTGTAATGGGTTTATAAGTCTGAATATCAATGTAGCTACTAGGTACTAGTATTTTGTGCGGGGTCTATCGGAAACAACCTCTCTACCACCCAAGGTAGGGGTAAGGTCTGCGTAGGCTCTACCCTCCTCAAACCCCGCTTTGTGGGATTTCACTGGGTATGTTGTTGTTGTACTAGGTACTAGTATTGTATTTTCATTTCCGGGTCGTTGTTTGTTAAAACATTGAGTTTGTGATTCTAGGTCCTATTTCTTTGTTTTGGCTGGTAATTTCTCTTTGTTAATTCTCTTGAAGATTTAATTTTTTCATGTTTGTCCCTTTGAAAAGTTTCATTTTTTTTTCCATGTTTTGGTTACCTAGTACTAGCATTTGTATGTTCATTTTTGGGTTGTTGTTTGTTTCAATGTTGAGTTTGCGATTCTGGGTCCTATTTCTTAGCATCCCCTCAGGTAATTTTCCATGTTTGCCCTTACAAAAATTTCAATTTTTAATTTTTCAATTTCATGTTTTGGTTACTTGCTTGAGTTCTTAATCTCTACTGGTTTAATAGTCTGAATACTAATATGGGGTTGTTGGTTTTGACCTCCTAACATGTATTGGATTTTGCACTTCCAATGATAAAATATTTTATTTGTTTCTTAAATTTAATGATGGCATTTGTTGCCCAAACGACTTATTGTTTCTGCCAAATGACTTTTGGCTAGTTGCTGCATTTCATAGATATTATTAAGGATATCCTTAGTATGTGAAGTTTATGTTCTGGATTTCTATTTTGATATTTTAGTGATCTAAATAAGTATCTTCTAACCCGCGCATAGAAGCTTAGTGCATTTGACTGCTCTTTTTTTTTAAACTATAGGACTCGCTCGCCAGCCTTTAGCGCATTTATAATAGGCCCTACTCCTCGTTCTGATTTTTTAAGTTTTCTATTCACTCTAATACCAAAAGGATGTCAACTTTTTTATTGCGGTCATTCATCTTTATGACAAGTTACATATTTATTGTATTTCTTATACTCATCATATTTTTGGATTTATTTACTCGGCGAAAATATACCATGATGGATAGAATCTTAAAATGGGGTATTCTCAAATTTCACCAGACTATGTGCTTTGCTC
This sequence comes from Anisodus tanguticus, assembly GCA_034509755.1. Classification (NCBI taxonomy): domain Eukaryota; kingdom Viridiplantae; phylum Streptophyta; class Magnoliopsida; order Solanales; family Solanaceae; genus Anisodus; species Anisodus tanguticus. The sequence continues at coordinate 1,847,085 of CM067558.1, forward strand.
TTCTAGAATGAAGGAAACTCATTCACACCTGTTTTCTTTTATTGTCCCTATTGATATACACTTCTAGTGTGAATGAATTTTAACAGACATATTGACAATTGGAATGATGAGATTAGATAATTATTGTATTTGATTAAGCCTATCAAGACCAAAACTATGATGTTGGGGTTCCTCTTTGAAAATTCATATCGTGGGCAAAGGCAAATGGAAGCATAAATTAGATAGTTTTCAATGTTAACGAAATTGTTAGGTTGCTGCTAAGTGAGGTAGTTGAAGACTAATACTCATCCTAGAAGGTGATTAGTTTTTTAGTTACTGATAGCTTGTGCAACCTTTCACTTTAGTTGTTTTCCTATTCTATTGTATTTGAGGAGTCTAGCTCTATAATTCAAGAGAGCTAATTTTACGTATTGATTTACTTGGTTGAGTGAAAGTTTTCTATTTTGACCATGAAAAAAGAGGTTGCTAAAAGGTGCACCTATGCTACTTTAATTTTTTTAATTAATAGGGGCGCAAAACTTACCTTTATTTGTCATTTATTTGCAAATTCATCCCACTTGTGCATGTTAGTTATATTCCACTATACTTTTTGATGTTATTTTAGTTAATAAGTATTAGAATACTTATTGCTTGTAACTTATCATATGATACTTGTCTAGGCATTTTGTGATAATGATTTACAAGTCTAGATATCAAAGAAGCTACAAGTATTCAGTTTTCACTTTTTGACTTCTTGGATTGTATTATGTTTGAACATTGAAAATCTGATACTAGGTCCTATTTGTTTGTTCTTTTTATTTCATACTTGGGTAACTATTTTGTTTTGGCGAAAAATATGGCATACAAGAGAAAATTTCTGAATTTTTCTCATTCCTTACAGTTTGTAAATGGTTAGAACATGTGAAAAGGGCTGGCCGTATAGTGTTCTGTGAAAGATCAGTGCTTTGTAGTACTTAACACAAATTCATCTCGTGTTAAAGTATTTAATTACAAAAGCAAATTTTCGGAATCCTTGGGGATGGGGCATAGCAACTACCTGCTTATTCATCTGTGCTTTATCTTCTTCCTTTTTTTCCTCGACATCTTTATGTAACTCGTATATGTGAGTATTTTGTATACTCACAATGTGCACTTCAACTCTTTATTTTTGACTGAATTACTGTTCATAGATTTTACTCGGCTATAACTGGGACTGAATATTAGCATTTACTTCATTTTCATTTTAACTGACATGTTATTACTATTTATTTACAGATAGAGCCCATCTTGAGTGGAAATCTGCCTCCTGGATTTGATTCAAGTACTTGCAGGAGTGTGTGAGTGCCTTACACATTTTGTATGTGATAGTTTATCTCATGTCTCACTTTTTTGCAGTTATAAGATACCTTTCTCGGCCTTTTGGCTAAGATCAAGTGTAGTATTGGTTCTTATCAGTTTTGCAGTTATAAGAGTGATAGTATGAACAATGACACATCATCAACTTTATTGCTCAAGTACAAAAAATTTCAGTTCAGATCTGGAACATCTAACTAGCATCTAGAAGGGGTCTGGTCAGCTAAAGAAAGGACAGCAACGTGAATGGAGTATTGAAGCTGTTTTGGTGGCAATCAGCTGCTTCTAGTCTAGGTTTTCTCTTGTTACAACAACAACAACATACCCAGTGTAATCCCACAACGTGGGGAGGTTTTCTCTTGTTAGAAAGAAAATATAAGTAAAGGAGAGACATGGCCAGGAGGGGATGAGGGTTTTCCTTGTTCTTTTCTTTTGTGGTGTGGGGGTGGGTTGGGGGGTTCATGCGACCATTTTAAAGACATTGCAGAATTAGAAGTATCTTGTCCATTTTGCTAGGACTTGTGACACAAGACTATTAACATGTTTGGCCAAGCTTCTAGGAAGCCAAAAGTGCGTATTTCAGAAAGTTGAGGTGTTTGACCAAGCTTCTAAGGAAAGAATAAGTGCTTTTGAGTAGTAGCAGAAGCAGTTTATCAGAAGCTAAAAAATAGTACATTTTTCCCTAGAAGCACTTTTTGAACATAGACTAGCATGAAGTACTGCTCTAATATTGGCAAAAGTGTTTTTCAAATTGATTAGCCAAACACAAACTTGTACTTTTCAAAAATACTTTCTCTAAAAGCACTTTTGGCAAAAAGCACTTCTCAAAATAAGCAGATTTTGGAAACTTAGCCAAACAGGTTATATAAGTGGCCAGTTATCCCCCACCCTCCCCTCACCCCATAAAGAAAAATAGTGTGACATTGAGTTGCCACTTATCACCCCCCAACAAAGAAGCAGAAGGCTTGCATTCCCAATTAACCTATCAACATTTGGTGAAGCCTGAAGATGAAATTACAGCTTGATCGTTTAATATCATTCCAAAAAATCAATTAAGATGGGGTAGCCGCTTCTTGGAAATAGAAAATGCAATTCTGACAATCTGCCCTTATGTGTGACGATCTACCCTTGTGTGTATTTTCCGTATTGGTGCAAGCACTCACATACAAGTTAATATTTGCTCTTTCATTTATTTCCTCTGAATTTTATTTCTCAAGCAAGCTGTATTGTATACTTAAAAGAGGAATATATTATTGAATTTTGATAACCTTTTTGCTTTCAACATGTTCAAATACAGGTATGTTGGAAACATCCACCCACAAGTCACAGAACCACTTCTTCAAGAGGTTTTCTCAAGCCCTGGTCCCCTTGAGGGATGCAAGCTCATAAGAAAGGACAAGGTATGGTCTTGTTTTACTAACTAGATAAGCCATGAGAATCAATTGAAAAACCTCACCTAATTACAGTAGCAGAATTGATCACTGCGATAGTTCTATACCTCATCAAACATGGTCTTTTTATTTGGCATATTGTTGCTTTATGGTATTTGTGCATTGGAGCAAGTCTAAATTGCGATGGGACTTCAAAATTAATGAATCACTCATGAGCTCACGTAGATGAAAATATTTCAGTTTGAATCCATTGCCATTTTCTTCTAATAAGTTATTCATAATGATGTTTTTGGTGCTATTCCTTGATTTTGATGTTTCTTAGGGAACTTGTCTAGCAAGAATAAACTAGGCTGATTATAGATGAAAACTGACCTAGCTTGACTTGTAGCAGTCTTATATTTCTTAGTGTTGAATCTAGTTTAGAAAACATTTATCCGTCTTTGTCTGGAATATCCTATTGAGAACTTGGATTTTTGTAAAAAGGCAATACTTTTGAGTTAAACATTTATTTTATTATAAGTTTGTAACACTAAGAAGCTGTTTTGGTATAGTAAAAGTGTGTTATAAACCATGTTAAAAACAATGTAACTTTTCATATATTCGGTTATATAATAGAAAATCATATTAATCTCCGTTAATTGTTAACATTTGGATTGTTTTTCTTTTGTAATATCATATTATATTCCAATTTGTTAATCTCGACAAGTTGGGTATAACCTAATGATAAGGACCCTCGGCCTCTAACCATAAAATTGGAGCTTCAAGTCTCCTCCGGAGCACATTGGGGAAAGACCATTGTTGGACTTGGGGTATATCACATTTTAAAAGTTCAATCTTTAATTGTATATTACTAATCCACCTGTATCTTATTGCAATTCAGACAACCCCTTAGAATACTGACTTGTGTATGTGTAGATCAATATTTCGTCTCAAGTCCGAAAATGGTTTAAGATTCTTCTTTTGTTGTGATGAATAGTTAGTACGAGAGTGATATATGGTGATTCTCTTACAATGCAGTCATCCTATGGTTTTGTGGATTACTTTGATCGCCGATCAGCTGCGCTTGCTATTGTGACGCTTAATGGAAGGCACTTGTAAGAGCTTTAACAAAATTGACTTTATAGTTTCAGTATTTGCTGCATGGTTTGTCCTAACTTGTAAATCACAGGTTTGGGCAGCCTATTAAAGTCAACTGGGCGTATGCCAGTGCTCAAAGAGAGGACACATCAAGTATGTATCTTACACACCTCCATTTTCAACCCTCTTTGTTTTTTACATTATTTTTGAAGAACTAAAACTGTTTCTTCTCACTTGCAGGTCATTTTAACATATTTGTGGGTGATCTTAGCCCGGAGGTTACAGATGCCACATTGTTTGCATGTTTTTCAGTATACACTAGCTGCTCGTACGTTCGACTCTTTTTTTATTTTGTACCATATGCCTTTAGCATCAGAAAATGGCTGAGAATATTCAGTGCTATGTTATGTTTTCTTGCAGAGATGCAAGAGTGACGTGGGATCAGAAAACAGGCCGTTCTAGGGGGTTTGGGTTTGTTTCCTTTCGTAATCAGCAGGTATTAAGCTTGCTAAATACAATCTTCTGATGCTTTTCTTATGATTGCTCATCTTTACACCCTCCTTAACCCCCCCCCCCCCCCCCAAAAAAAATCCACCCATAAAAACATCACTCATGTGGCTTTTTGATCATGCTGTGTACTTTTTTGCATGTTTTGTGCAGGACGCCCAAAGTGCAATAAATGACTTGAATGGTAAGTTCAATTTTTTGTTCTACTACTATACTATTTTTTTTTATCAAGTCTACTATACTATTTTGTTTTTCCATTATATTTGTATACTTCTCTATAATCTCATCAAATTAAGAGACCATGGTGTTTGTAGAGAATTTTTTACCATTCACATACTATTGGAAAAATGTGGTTGTGCCTATTTATATACCTTACATTGGTTCAATGGTAGACCTAGATGTGAAACCATGGTGAGGGAAGGTGTTAAAATGGACGAGGTAGACCTAAAATCATTTGGAATGGAGTTGGGTCGAAGGACCTACAATTTCTTGGGATCCATGTAGACTTAGCGAAAGATAGGGCACAATGGAAAGAAAAGATCTGTATAGGAGATACCTACTAGTTGAGAATAAGTTTTAGTCATGTTAGCACTTTTACTTTATATCATATCCTTTTTCTCGGAGGTGTTTAGCCTTTTGGATATTTCTATATGTCATTAGAAAATATAAAATAAATAACTTATACTCCCTCTGTCCCAATTTATGTGGCACCATTTGACTAGGCAAAAAGTTTAAGAATGAAACGAGGACTTTTGAAATTTTGTGGTATAAAACAAAACCTTAGGAATTACTCCCTCCGGATAAAGAGTGCCCGCTTAGCATTTTTTTCTTGAGTAAAAAAGAGTGCCCACTTGTCAAATCAAGAAATAATTAACCTTGTTTTTCCATAGTTGCCCCTATTAAGTACTATGTGATCAAATCCCAATACATATTTAATTAGGGGCAGTTTAGGCAAATTACTTCTTTTTTATCTAGGAGTTTGTATTTTCTTAAGGGGTGTGTAAATGGCTAAGTGGACACTCTTTTTGATCCGGAGGGAGTACTATCATATGGCTAATAATAAGTTAGCTTCATGCCATCTTTGTTTTATCATTTAGAAGAGTGAATTCTATTGAAGACGCCCCTGGTTCTCTTTCTTACCTAACAGAAAATTTAGTGAATTCTACTGAAAACACACCTGGTTCTCTTTCTTACCTAATTGAAATTTTTTGCTGATTGAAAACAAAAGGGAAGTGGCTTGGAAGCAGACAAATCCGCTGCAACTGGGCCGCAAAGGGTGCTGGAGCCAATGATGACATGCAGAGTTCAGATGCCAAAAGTGTTGTTGAATTGACAACTGGAACATCAGGTTGGTTTTGTTGCATGGTTATTGGCTACTCCTATTTTCTTCTCAGCATACTATTTCAACTTCTGATGGCTGAGAGTCTCTACTTGTTTATATTTCAAACATCTGAATGCTTTCATTCTTGTCTATTTCAATTAGCTTCATTGTTCGTGTAGGATTTTTAAAGATTGACCAGAGCACATGCATATTCTATGGAATTCTGTGCCATATACATAAATCTTCTATCAAACGTGTGAACAAATGTGACATGAAGTGCTTAGTAGCGCTTGTCAGTTGCCTTATCCTTGTTTAATATGGGAACTTGTGTTACGAAGCATTTTCATGTCATTTATTTTTTCATTATGTAGATGATGGTCAAGAGAAGGTCAACGAAGACACTCCAGAAAATAATCCCCAGTACACAACTGTTTATGTTGGCAACCTTGCTCCTGAAGTAAGTGCCATTTGAACCTCTTTTACCACAGTCCCAAACAAGTTGGGGTCGGCTATATGAATCCCACTTTCATTTAATCATCATGCCAAATAAAGTAAAAGTGAAACTAGAAAGGGAAGTATGAGACATAAATTGAGAGGAAGGGAGTATAGTTAAGCAAGCTTAATAGGGAGGAATTTATTTGCAGTGATTTAGAATATCTATTTGTTCCGACTTCCAGTTGTGTTTCAGGTCACTTCAGTTGATCTCCATCGTCATTTTCATGCTCTTGGGGCTGGTGTTATTGAAGATGTTCGTATTCAACTAGACAAAGGTTTTGGTTTTGTAAGATACAGCAGCCATGCTGAAGCAGCTCGAGCTATTCAGTTGGGAAATGCTCGAATCCTCTTTGGTAAACCTGTTAAGGTAATATGTTATACCATGATACAAAAATTTGGCAGTTCGTCTGTATAGGTACTCCTATTACCCCCCCCCCCCCCCCCCCCACACACACACACACACAAATAAAAGAATGATTTGAATTGTTTTATAGAGGGAAGTGGACCATGACCTAGCACATGGGTAGAAAATCTGAGGATAGTAGTGAACTTGGGTGTGACGTATATGGCATTTGGGTAGTCGAAAGGGAAGCTTAAGTTTCTCTAACCAAAAGGAAACGGTCAAGTATTGTGTCATAATCTGCCCCTTGTTTATTGAGGAATTTCCAGAACCTATATAGATGAAACGAAAAGGGGTCAAAAATGCCCTCATTCCCACCTATTGGATCAAATTTGCCCCTCCTACCTATTGAATCAAATTTGCCTCCAACGTTATTTTCAGGCTTAAAATTGATCCTCTTTTAACGGCATAATTATATGATATTTAATTAAATTTTAATTAAACATGTGACCTTTATTTATTGGCCTACTTAAAATTCTGACTCAACTCAGAAGGAACTGACTTATCCATAATCAACCCAACACAAAACCCATTTTAAATTAACAACAATTAAGCTATAATTTCATTTATCTTTTACAGTTTCTATTAGCTGTAGTGGATGCATTTCATAATTTATGTTCCCTGTTCGGATGTGAGGTTCAGTGCAGTTTCTGTGATGACGGTGGATGAGAATTCCATTTGTAGTATTTCATTGTGGATCACACTCTGGATTTTTTTTATTATGATCCACCTAGCAACATCTTTCTACTACTGAGGTATGAGGTGTCTTAACTGTGGTAAGGTATTCACCTTCACTGGTACATGCGTCTTAGATTGTTAATGCGATCGAATCTATCTATAACTACTAGTTGATATCTGATTTGGGTACAATTTTTTTGGTCCTCAACTTTGCCTTCAGTACATCTTAAGTTGTTTAGCACCTTTCTTGTTTTGTTCACTAATTTGTTCTCTTTGTTGAGGATCAATAAATATATGCCACGTGGTTAATTAAAATTTAATTTAATGTCGTATAATTGTTAATGGAGGGGCAATTTTAAGCCTAAAAATAACTCTAGGGGTAAATTTGATTCAATAGGTGGATGGAGGGAGGATCAATAAATATATGCCATGTGGTTAATTAAAATTTAATTTAATGTCGTATAATTGTTAATGGAGGGGCAATTTTAAGCCTAAAAATAACTTTAGGGGTAAATTTGATTCAATAGGTGGATGGAGGGAATATTTGATCCTTTTCCGTAGATGAAATTTAAATCTAAGTGAAAACTAATTCTGAAGTATAATGCCAATTTTCTGTTTGCGCATGCAGTGCTCGTGGGGAAGCAAGCCTACTCCACCAGGAAGCAGCTCCAACCCTCTACCACCTCCTGCTATTGGACAAGTTCCCGGTATTTCAGCAATGGATCTTGCAATGTACGAGAGGCAGCTTGCTTTGGCTAAGATGACCGGTATGCAGGGTCTCATGCATCCCCAGGGCCAGCGAATTGGCGCTCCTAGTCAGGCTATGCATGATGGTGGCTACGGAAGCATTGCTTCAGCGCAACCACCTATCTACTACTAGTTTTTTATTCAATAAAAGCAACTTTGTAAACACCTGTTGTTGCTACTTCACTTTAATTTTAAGTTATTAGGACCCTTTTCTTTTCCTATTTATTGTTACTTTTGTCAGCTTTCTTTTAATATCTTCCGCTATCTATCGATATATAGTTTGTATTCTGCATTTCTGTTTGAAAATGAAGGTTATTTTTAGCTGATATGGCAGTTCATTGGCAGCCGGTGCACTAAGCTCCCGCTATTCGCGGGGTCCAGGAAGGACCAGACCACAATAGTCTATTGTACGCAGCCTTACCCTGCAGTTCATTGGATGGGCAATTATTTCGTCTTTTTTTTTTTGATCCATTGTTATTGTTTTGCCTGTTCAAAGGGATCTTTTTCCCTAGTGTCTTGTGATTGTCTGCATATAAATTTCATTCTGCTCCAGCTAATTAGCCTTGGATATTTTTGCTTATGCCAAGATTCAAAGATCTTTGATCACCTCATACCTGGGAAGGTGTAGTCTTTCAAACACATTCATCTTAACTCCTGTTGATTCTGGCGATTTTACTAAATTTTGGTGATTCGCCCCGAGTTGTGACAAAACAAGTCTTTGTTAGAATATTATGGAATCATATGTATTAATGTAGTATCACTTTATATATGGTAGGTAGTAATATGATTGCATAATATTCTAACAGTCTTCTGGTGATCTGTTCAGAATTAAACTTCGACTTTTGATGGAAAAATTATTTTCAGACACCTTAAACGGGATTAAAAGTTAAATAACACAGTGAAACGGACCTTTTTGGGTGAATCTCCCCATTTTACTACTCCCTCTGTTCTGTTTTGTATTTGACACACCACTTAAGACAAAATCGAATTACATAACATAGTAATACCTTATCTATTTTGTAATCTTAAACATGTAATGTCATACTGGGTATAAAAGCATGTGATTAAATGCGAAATAGGAAAGTTATGCTAAAGAGTTTCCACACGTATAATTGTGTCAAATTTTCAATCCAGATAAAAAAAGAAAGTATTATATGAATTTTCCGACAAAAGAACGATAATGCCAAATGTTGTGGTACGATTATTGGAATCTCTTTACTATTACCATAGAGACTGAATTAGTAAGGGATTCTGAATACCTAAAAGGACAGTTCGGTGCACTAAACTCCTACTATGTGCGGAGTTCGGAAAAGGACCGAACCACTCATATTGAAAAAAAAAAGTTTAGTTCTCGTGACTTGCAAAAAAGAGATGGGTATCAAATGTTTCAACTCTCTACAGCTCTTTTATTCATAGACTACTTTATTATTGTTTATTTAATTTTTAGTAGAAGACTTTTATAGTAAGGTGGGAACAAAACGTGACTATTGCAGACTCTTCTTTGCTAAGTATAGGAGTATTTCATTTTTCAGTATCCGATATTTATTAATCTGATTAATTTAAATTCATATTTCACAAGATTCTATTAACGGAAAAGCATTTTTTCACATATTTTTTATTCTTAAAACTCGAATCCAAAACTTTTAATTAAGAGTGAAGAGATCTCATTTATCTCGCTGTTTAATTTATCTTTCTTTTTCACCTTTTTAAAAAACCTTTATCCGTGTTTTATTTTTCAAAACCGCGTGGTGGATAATGACTTAATGAGTAATGACGGTGGATTTAACTCTTGTTTTATCCTTTTTTGGTTTCTATTATATTCTTTTCTTAGATAGAGTGGGGTAATCGTAATAGTGGACCTTCCAATTTTTCTTTTTTTAAAAAGAAAATTTCACGTTGGAGTATCTTTTTTCTTTGTCTTCTTTTTAATTTTTGTTTGGGGATATGTTGGTTTGTGAGTAGGGGATTAAAGAAGATGTAGGGAAAGATTTGGTCAAATTTGAATCCTATACCTAACTTTGATCAAATTAGAGGAGAGATATGTTTTATGATCAATTATAGATGTTCTTTAGTTATATAGTCATTGTAATAGAAAATTGATAACAAACAATTTATGAGATCGATAAATAAAATATTCCGTCATCTTCCTCTATTCACATGGTCATATGAATTATTTCCTCCCTAAGTTATGTAGAGTGAAATTATAAATGTTAAACGGTAACTTCCGGGAGCATGGTACATGGCTTTAATGCGATTATTGAATATTTTGTCGAAAAATTATCTTGTACAAATAAAGTGTGTGTGTTTGTGTATGTCTGTCTATATAATAGTGACTCGAACTGCTTTAAGTCGTAACTCGTAAATTTTGAATTCCAAGCATGATATTTTTGAATTTTATATATACGTAAACTGTTGAATTTACCTGACATTCTTATTTGCCTTTTTTGTGCTTTCTCTTGAGCCAAGAGTCTTTCGGAAACAACCTTCCAACCTTCTAAGATATGAGTAAGGTGTGCTTACACTCTACCCTCTCCAGACGCATATTATGGAATTTCAATGTGTATGTTATTATTGTTGTTGTGGAATTCACTTGACATAAAAAGTTATTTTTTCAAGTCAAATCAGTACTCCTAATTTGGTCTAAACATATGCATTAATTGAATGAAGAAAGCCAGACCAAATTCACTATAATTAGGTAGTGTAAACATTATGAGAGTTTGGCCAAGAAGGAGAAGCCAAAACGTGCAAAATTTACTGGAACGGTGTTGTTTTGGTCAATTATTGGAGGCCAACAAGATGGTCATACCAAACCAATTATACAAATATCACATATCATGTGAAACACTTATCAATAATCATAAATATATTTCCAGCAGGCATCTTTGACCTTACCCCCACATTAAGGTGTGGCTTGTTGATTATTTCCATTACCATTAATGCATTTGTTTGTTTATTTTTACCATGCTGAGGTATTGAACCATTTAACTTTGTAAATCAAAATTAAATCGATGAAAAGAAATTACCTATTAACAATTTTTGGTCTCTATTAGAATTTGAGCCCTGATCTTCGGTATTTTTTCCATCTTTGCCTTCATCATTTTCTCATCTATGATAGAAACTATACTTTGAACCTATGTTGCTCTAACTCTCTAAATATATTGTCACACTCATGTCGGATATGATTCTTCCAAAATACACTATTTTTGAAAGACTAGCACTCGGCGACACTTTTGAAAAGTTCAAGCAACGTAGCTTTGAGCTCTTCCATTAGAGGCAATGAATTATTTCCCAGACATACCTTCAAATTTTGGAAAAGGAATCCATTTATTGCATTATTTCAAGAAAACATTTTGAGCCATACAAGAAAATTTCTAATATAAATAGAAATAGAAATGCAAACACACTATAACAAAAATCAATGAACCTTGATAAATCAAATAGTAGTAGTACATATGAAGTACTGAATAACAAACATCTCTAATCTTAATTACAAAAAATTGTACTAGTAAATAATATTCATAGTTAGATCAAAAGTGGCTTCAAGAAAAGGTCATTTAATAGTAGTATATCAAAACAATAGGCCTATATTCATAAAAAATGAACACCAAAATATAACTAAAAGTACTGCTCGGTTTTAACAAATTTAGCACCTAATCCCAACCATGCCTTGTTGTTCTCTTCATTCTTAGAATTAACTATATTTTTTTTGTTGTTGCATATTTGGTATGGTGCAGTTGCTGTTATTCTATCTTTTCTTTTCTCCAAGAATCTTGTAAGTGAATTTCTCCTTGCAATTGGTAAATCAGCAACAGAGGGCTGAGATATTGGCACTTGACACTTTGGTAGTTCTTGAATTTTGTTGCCATAATTTGTAACAGATTCAACTGATTTTTGATTATTCATCATAGTATAGGTAAAATTATTTGTGGGGTTTTGTTTGTTGGCTAATTTCATGATTTCATTTGCTTTATCAGCTGGAAAATCATCAAATACAATGACTTGTCCACCATAAAATATGGTCATTTGTGCCTTTTTTGGTTCAGTGTTCTTTGAGGATTGTTCTTTGGACAAATCAAATTCTTGAGGGAAAAGATTCATGGGTTTTTGAGGAATTTTTTCTTCTTCTGATGATGATGAATCACCTGATTTTTCAATCATTGGCAACAAATTCATTGTAGTGGTGGCAGTTGTTTGTTGTGAACCTGTTTCAAGAAACATGAAAAATTTAATCAGTTTCAACTTTCAAGAACCAAAAAAGATTAAATCTTTGCAACTAGAAACATGAAAAAAAAATACTTTCAAGAACCAAAAAGGCTTAAATCTTTGCAATCAGAAACATTTTTCTAATATATCCTTATAAACTTAAAATCTACAATCTTTGCAAACTAGAAACATGAAAAATACTTTCAAAACTCCCCCAAAAGCTTAAATTTTTGCAACTATGAAACAATTTTTCTAGTATACCCTTAAAACTAGAAACCAAAAAAGCCACATCATCTCTATCAATTTATAGAGATACATTTTTCCTTTTTGTTTATTTAAAAAGAATAATAATTTATATATTTAAAAATAATTTAACTTATATCTTTTCCACATACAAATATCTGATTTATTTTAGATTACAAGTTTTAAAAATTTCATTTTTTTCTATTAAATTTCGTGTCTAATCAAACTACAAGAAGATAGTATAATATTTGCAAGCAGAAACATGAAAATTACTTCAAAACCAAAAAAGCTTAAATCTTTGCAACCAGAAACATTAAAAAATACTTCAAAAGCCCCAAAAAGCTAATTGCAAGCAGAAATATGAGAAAATATATACTCTCAAAAACCCAAAAAAGCTACAATCTTTGCAACCAGAAACATTAAAAAATACTTTCAAAATAAAATAAAAAAGCTACAATCTTTGCTGCCAGAAACACAAAAAATCTTAAATCTTTGCAACCAGAAACATTATACTAAAATCACCCTTAAACTAGAAAATGATTCAGAAAACAGCTATGAAGTAAAATTAAAGCTCATTTTTTTTCAGAAAAATAAATAGTAAAGGAAAAAAGAAGAACATACCAGTTGGTCGGTAGATACCAAGGTTATTAAGATCTCCAAAAGAACCTTTTTTCTTCAAGAATTGACTCAAAAGGTTACAAGTCTGAGAAAACTGAGATTTCTTGCCGGAATCCACAATTTCCGATGACCCCATCTTGTTTTTCCGGTCAGCAAAATGAAAAGAAATAAATAAATATCAAGAATCTTAGTTTTTGTAAGTTAAAACAAAGAAATAAACTTGGAACTGTTTGATGAAGAATATGTATTGAGTACACAATGTGTATATATAAGGGGAGTAGGGGTGGGGGGTGGGTGGATGGGTAAGGGGGCTGGGGGTCGTGGGGTGGGGTGTGTTTTATTTATGAATGAGGAACACATGGGGTTATAATTTGTGGTGGAAAAACTGAAGTGTGTGTGTTTGTTTGAAAAGGAAATGGAATTATTAAAGTATGGACATAGAAAAAAAACACAAAAGTAAAGTCAAATTTCTCACACGTTTTCTTTGCTGTGGTGTTGGTCTATTAATCTACAAAATTGCCCTTATCTATCTTTATATTTACGACGTTTGCCCTTTTCTCTTTCCGTTAACTTTTTCCTTTGTTATCTTTTTTGAGATAATGATAAAAAATATATTTCATGTATCATATTTTTTTGAGTTTTTTATCTGAATAAGTGTTTATATTTCCTACCTAAGCTATCACCTACTGTTTATCAAAACACATATTGACTAGTATCTGATGGTGCGCGGTGTGCATTTTTTCCCCTTATATATATAAAAATGGTGTCAAATGGGATAATTAAAGGAATAAATTGAAAATTAAGAGATGATGGTCAAAAAACATCTGAAGTATCACTTTCTTGCGAGTTTTCTGCATCATAGGATACTAGTTGATGTGCTTTTAATAAATAGTTGGTTATAATTCAGGTAAAAAATACAAACACTTGATAGTTTGAGTTTGTTTTGATAAATAAGCGATGATATTAAATGAGAAATACAAACACAAAAGAAAACTAATAAAAAGTGATACTTGAGGTGTGTTTTTGATAATTATCTTTTTTTCCCCTCTATCTTGTAACGTTTGATTTTTGTTTTGGGTTTGGTTTAAACCAATTAGTTTCTGTCCACTATTGGAACCACAACGAATTATCATAAGAATATGATAGGATGATAAAAGTTTCTTTATTCTTAATAAAAAAATCGAATTTTTGAAATAAAGAAACTTTTGATAGGGAACGTTTTATTTTTTAATGAGTCCATTCGATGCCAATTTAAATTAATTGCGATAGTGAGTATCAAAACGAGGTAGCTAAGCAAAACAAACAAGAAAATACAATGAGTTTGTGATAATACAATTGAAAGCGATTTCTTAATTTATGTTTTTATCTCATAATTATCATAAAAACAAAACAAAAGAAGGCACGAAATGTAAATTCACGTGGCTCCATCAATTTAATATCAACATCCATTAATATTCCAGTCTTTTGCTCGTGACAAAATAAATAGAGGACAATACATAATGAGCACTGGATTCGTTCCTTAATTTCACGAAAGAATTTTGTGATGACTGATTGATGGTTCAAGTATCCAAGTACGCCATTTTTTGGGGTGAAATAATAACAAATAGGAATGAAAAAAAAGAATACAGAAGAAATAATAATTTTTGGTGAGATCGATAGAAATATTAAACTTAAATTTGGTAAAATAGAGCTACAATTATCAGTAGCGGTATATCAGAAAAAAAAGAAGCGACTATTTTACTTAAACAATTTTTGTTATTGTTATGCTTTCTTATAAGAACTTTCCCTTTTTCGAATTTATTCGATGAGCATAAATTTTGTTCGGAGATTATGAGAGGCGATCTTGATATGGTTGTTACCAAAATTCATGTAGACCAAAATTATCGATGCTCAACTAAATTTTAATCTGGAATTATTTTTCTTATTGGGTGCTGAGTTATTGTATTTATATGAATTACTAGTTTTCTATATAACTAATAGTGTTTGACTTAAAAAAGTATAATAGCAACCATAATACACTTAACACAAGTCCACCATTGATATCGACCCTAATGTAATTTATCTATATATTAATTCAATTCAATTTGTTTGTCATTATTTGATTATAGATGAATTTTAAGAAACAAAAAATAGACTTTTTCAACGTATAAGTGTAATACCACAAAATACCAAGAAAACCATTATATCAAATTATTTCTCCCATTCCACTTTAGATAACAGTATCATCACTTGAGAAGTGAAATAGCTTATTTTGACCTAGTCATTACACAATATGACCATAGTGAATGTAACATGTGACACTAGCAATCATCTTAAAAATTAATGAGTTAATCATCAGAAACACATATAAACTATATATTGCTTTTACGCGAATTTTAGATCCCAATTATCAGTTATTCCTTTTTCTTACCTAAACGATAGTGATGGTCCAAGTAAGAAAAGAGAACAACTGATAGTTTTGAAGGCGGGAAGGGGGGAGGGGGAGGGGGAGGGGGGAAGTGAGGTTAACTAGCAAAAAAGTGATAGCCCGTGTTTTTTTACCATTATTTCAAAATTAATACCAGAAATTAGGACTAATGTAATAACCTACCTATCTGATATTATCAAAACGATAAAATCACCATCAAGAAAATTACATAAAAGTCAATTTTGGATTGTTTACTTATTCAACAAAATGTAACACTAGAAAATTCAAGTTTTTTCTAGAAATTTGTTAATCCACTCACGTGTTTGAAATTTAATTGGAACTACCTATCAACTTTGAGCACAAAAGGAAATATATTATCCAAATTAAATGGGAAATTCAGTCTAACATGACTTATATGAGTTCATGGTCCCAAATTAGTTGACTCGAAAATATTTTTAAAATAATAATTATCAACTCCAATTGTTTCTTTGCGTGTTTGGATAATAATAATAACGTGTTGTACATTTGGTCTAAGTTACTCTCGAATTTTCCTAACATTTTCCGCATATGACTTAAATCGAAGCCCTTCACCTAAAAGCTATAGCCTATTATTGCTTACTAAATGTTTTCAAGCTTGAAATAGTCTTAATTGCACTTCATGCTCCAAATTTTTGATGATTCAATTTATCTTTCTTGGACGAAACGGGGATATCTCCATCGGGGGAGAGAACGGGAAATACCATATGACCCATAGTTTAAATTTTGTCCACTAAGTTGTGCTCCTTTATTATGTTATCTTTACTTTACATATCACTAGCAATCTATTATGAATAAGAGTAACAATAACAATATTAATAATATTATTGTATTAGTTTTATTACTATTAAAAGGTTTGATTCTTTTAAGTGTTAGATGCGATCAACCATGAAAAATCAGTAATAAAGGATCTGATTTCCTATAAGCCGATGAAACATGTCAAAGCCTACTAAGGCACCACGCAATTCAACAAATGCCAGAAGGATCTCTGTCCTGTATTGTACTAAATAAAATTAGTGAATAACAACAACAATAATATATTCAGTGTAATCTCACATAGTGGGGTATGAAGAGGATAAAATGTACACAGATCTTACATCTATCTTTGTGGAGTAGGGTAGAGAGGATGTTTTCGATAAATCCTCAGTGAATATTGTAAGATGATATTAATCTCCCTTGATGAGTCTTTCATTAATATCAAGGTATATATAGAGTACAATATTCATCCCTTATACAATAGGAATCCTAAGCCTATACAAAAGAGGAATCCTAAGCCTATACAAAAGAGGAATCCTAGTCTTACCATAATTATATTTACACAATATATGAAAATATTCTAATTATGGGTAGGGAATATATTTACACGTTTACACACCCCCTCAGTCGGAGCGGGAGGAGGCCGGACGCGAGACCGGCTCGAAGTCAAGAAATAAGCGTCGGGAAGTCCTTTGGTAAATATGTCTGCATACTGATAGGATGATGGAACATGTAACACTCTGACATGGCCTAACGCAACTTTCTCACGAACGAAGTGTAGGTCTATCTACAATACACAATAGATGCCTGACGCAAAGGACACTGAAGTTATAACAGTAAATTTCTCGAGCCAACAAATCTCGGCTACTACATTTGCAACGCCTCGTACTCGGCCTCGGCCTTCAAGGAGGAGGTAGGGTAGCCTGTCGCTTGGCGGACCAAGAAATCGATTATCCCCTAAGAAAACACAAAAGCCGGAGGTGGAGCGTCGCGTGTCCAGACACCTTGCCCAATCTGCATCCGTATATGAAAGCAACCTGTCTGGTGCAGAGGGGTATAGGTGCAAACCATAATCAAGAGTGCCCTTAATGTATCGAATGATACGCTTAAGAGCGAGTGAAATGAGACTCCTGGGGGCATGCATGAATAAGCACACCGCCGAACGAGCATAAGTTATGTACGGCCCGGTGAATGTGAGATACCGAAGTGCACCGCAAGGCTCCTATACGAGTAGGATCGAGGCGGTGCACCATCTATAGCACCGAGCTTAGATTTGGAATCAACCGGAGTAGGCACCTCTTTGCGGTTCGCCATCTTAGCCCCGTACACAATCTCTTCGCATACTTACGCCGACACAAGAACATATGATTGGCGGACACGGTCACCGATATCCCCAAAAAGTAACTCGGCTTTCCCAAATCGGTCATTGCAAATTCGGACTTGAGCAAGGCAATAATCTCATTTTTCAATCCGTCGGAGGAGGCAAGTAAGAACAATATCATCCACGTAAAGTAATAAGTAAGCCGTGCTACTACCTCGATGAAAAATGAAAAGTGATATATCACTCTTGCCGCATACAAACCCAATCTTCAAGATATACCGGCAAAGCGATCATACCACGTACGGGGGCCGCTTCGAGCCATATAGTGACTTACGGAGACGGCACACATAGTGAAGAAGCGCTGGATGGGTGAACCCCCGGTGGCGATGCATGTAGATCTGTCTCTCTCAAATCCCCATGTAAGAATGCATTCTTCACATCAAGCCGATGGATCGGCCAGTGTTTGCCCATGGCTATGCTCAAAACTGTGCGGATGGTAGCCGGTTTGACAACCGGGCTGAAGGTCTCACCACAATCAATGTCCTCCTGCTGATTTGTGTCATTAGCCACAAGACGGGCCTTATACCTCTCAAGATCCCCATTGTCTCTGAACTTGTGACGAAATAGCCACATACAACGAATGACATTCACCCCCTCAGGTCTAGGTACTAGATCCCACGTGTGCTGTTTAGTTAAAGCATTGAATTCCTCATACATAGCCGCATTCCAATTAGGGTCTTGTTTGGCCAATTTTGGGTTCTTTGGAAGTGGAGAGATGGCTTGGGCAGACAAGTTGAAATAGACTTTGGGTTTGATGATTCCATGTTTTGA
Organism: Anisodus tanguticus; assembly: GCA_034509755.1. Taxonomy (NCBI): domain Eukaryota; kingdom Viridiplantae; phylum Streptophyta; class Magnoliopsida; order Solanales; family Solanaceae; genus Anisodus; species Anisodus tanguticus. Next base: position 1,865,448 of record CM067558.1, read on the forward strand.
ACGAGTTTCCATTGGATGGGTAGGGACAGTGGGTGGCGGAGTGGTGTCTGAGACGGGGGGTAAAGTCGGATAAAGAGAGGGTGGGGGCGAAGCCGTCGGAGGTGCCGCGGCTCCTGGATCGAGAGTCGCGGTGCTAGAAGGTTGACAGGCTTCTCTGAAGTTTGGGTGCCGCGGCTCTAACGACGAAACAGAGGATGTGAGTTGTTCGATTATGAGGGGAGAGATGGCAGACTCGTCAAGAAATGAGTAGTCTTGTTTTTGGAATTTTGGAAGATTCGAAAATGGGAATGTGGTCTCGTCGAATGTGACGTGACGAGATATGTGGATCTGACGAGTCGACAAGTCATAGCATAGATAGCCCCTATGGTTCGGCGGGAATCCTAGAAAGACACATGGAGTGGACCTAGGAGCAAGCTTGTGAGGGGTGGTGGAGCTAAGGTTGGGATAGCACAGACAACCAAAAATCCGTAGATGATCATAAGAGGGGATTCTATGGTAGAGGATTTCGGTAGGGGTCATATTGTGAAGAGTGCTAGTAGGGAGAATATTTAGAGTGTATTCTGACATTTTAGCAAAGCATAGACCCAGAAGGGTGGAGGGAGAGAGGCATGAATCAATAGGGTGCGAATCATATTGTTAATGGTGAGGATGATTCTTTCAGCTTTACCGTTTTGTGGTGAGGTGTGAGGGCAGGAGAAGCGAAAGACCATGCCATTATTGGTACAAAAGCGGTGAAACATAGAGTTATTGAATTCACGACCATTATCGCACTGAAATGATTTTATGCCTTTTCCAAATTGTGTTTGAATGAAATTACGAAACTCAAGAAATTTGACAAACACTTCCGATTTAAATTTAAGAGGGTATAACCAAACGTAGTGTGAAAAATCATCAAGCAACACAAGATAGTATTTATGACCGAGAGAACTAGGGATATGAGATGTCCATAAATCGGCATGTATGATATCAAAAGGAGCAAATGTAACACTAGTAGATGATTTAAATGGAAGACGACTATGTTTGCCTAAAGAGCAAGAAACACAATTTTGGGCAAGTTTCCCATTACAAGCAATGAAATTGTTGCCTCTAAGAAAATTAAAAACTGGGACTCCTGGATGACCAAGCCTATTATGCCAGGTTGAAGAAGAAACAGCCGCTAGAGTGACGGGAGAGCAAGATCTAGCAGCGGAGGTGGAAGTGAATGGATAGAGATCCCCCATGCTATTGCATCTCGTAAGAGGTGTCCCCGTATGAAGATCCTTTACAGTAAAACCAAAAGGGTCAAAATCCACGAGAGACGTAATTATTACGAGTAAATTGGCGGACAGATATGAGGTTCTTAATCATGTGTGAGGCATATAGGGTGTTTTTGAGGGAGAAGGGTGGATGAGGAGGTTGTGTGTATGAGGTACCATAACCCTTAACTGGAATGCGTTGTCCACTACCAACCGTAACATATTGAGGATGCTTTAAACAAAACAGTTTAGGAATAGTACTGCAGACTGGGTGACGTGAGATGTGGCGCCTGATGTACCAAGTATTGTCAGGTTGTTGCATAGATAGGGTGCTGAACGCCTGACCCAACTCAGTGGGTGTCATGCCGGAGGAGGGCTGTGGGACCTGACCTTGCATGAAGTGGGCCTCGCGTGTGGGGCCGGAGCGGGGCCTAACAAACCGGGGTAAGAATACGGATTGTATGGCTGTTGCCGGTTGGAATGGACTTGGCGCCGCGGCTCGAAGGCGGGGTGCCGCGGTTCTGTACTGGGGCGCCGCGGCGCTGTAGACGAACTGATGAGGAGTCGCGGCGCAGTTGTTCTGCTATCTCTCTCGTCTGTCGTTGCTGCTTGTTGGTTCGTGACCGTGACCCTTGCCACGACCACGGCCTCCTCTACCGCCGCGGCCTTTTCCACCCTTGCCGCCGCGGCCCCGCCGCATTGTTGGGAGTTGTCCGGTGGCGTCGATCTTGGGGTTGCGTGTCGACGCCTAACACCCGCCGGGCGTGCTCATCCTGCTTAGCACGACGGGTTTCTTCGAGCAACAATTGTGAGCGAGCTTTGTTAAAACTCGGTAGCGGATCTGCCTGTTGAATAATGGTGGCCAAAGTATCATATTCGCCCTTAGTAAGGCCAGAAATCATTTGTAGCACCATTTTATCGTCAGTGACAGGCGTGCCGATGTTGGAGAGTTGATCCGCTAGAAGTTTAAGGCGCTTGCGGTACTCGGGAGACATTGGAGAAGTTTTCAAGACGTGTTTTGTTGAATTGTTCTTCCAAATACATGGCACGAGTGTGCTTGTTGTCCTGAAAAATTTCCTCCAAACGATTCCACAAGTCAAGGGCTGTGGAGTCAGATTTCATGATAGTAAGGAGCAAATCCTGAGAGATACTACCATATATCCATTGTTTGACGCCGGCGTCGAGACGATGCCAGATAGAATCATCAACCTCCGTTGGGCGCGGAATAGTGTCATCAATATGGTCAAGCACGTTATAGAGACATGCATGATTGCGAAAAAGTTCAACCCAGGGAGAATACCGGTTGTTTTATTAATCAAGAATAATGGGAATATGGTTCTTGATGTTGGAAACAGTAAGAGCGGGATGAAACGGGGGTGATGACTTTGTGGTGGGATTTGTGGAGGTAGAGGCGTCAGAAAGTGTGGAAGAATCAGGGATAGCCATTTAGAGAAGAGAAGAAAGGAAGAACAAAACCCGAAAACAAGAAGAAAATCCGGGAGGGCCGCAACGTAGAGAGGCAGCCGGCGGCTGTGGAAGAGAAAGGTTTTTAGTGTTTTGTTTATTTGGCTCTTGATACCATGTAAGATGATATTAATCCCCCTTGAGGAGTCTTTCATTAATATCAAGGTATATATAGAGTACAATATTCATCCCTTATACAATAGGAATCCTAAGCCTATACAAAAGAGGAATCCTAAGCCTATACAAAAGAGGAATCCTAAGCCTATACAAAAGAGGAATCCTAGTCTTACCATAATTATATTTACACAATATATGAAAATATTCTAATTATGGGTAGGGAATATATTTACACGTTTACAAATATAAAGCATGTTGTCCCCCTCCTGGTGTTCTCCTAGCATAGATGTAGATTCAAGATTTGAACTTTATGAATTCTTACAACAATCTCAAATTAATATGTTAGTAATAATAATTTGGTTTACAATTAAATTTTCTTACATATATTTTATGAATTTCTTAAGATAAATATATAAACAAGATCTATGCACTACTGGATTCTCATGCATCCGTATATTTGCTCTAGCTCCGCCTATGTCCTAACGGAGGAACTATCAATAGCGATTGTTGCTACTTATCCCAATGTATACCGACTTTGCTATTACTATTTAAAATGGCAATATGCTTCAAGACAAAAAGAGTCATTAACCAGGAAACTACTTATTTTGGTTCTATACTAGAGTAAATATCTCAAAAGATCACTCAACTTTGATGAATTATGTAGCAAAGTCATTTAACTTTGTTTTGTATCAATAAAATCACCTAACTTAAGATTTTTCTCTTATAAAGTCACTCAACCATATTCGTCATCAAAAAATTATGACATGATAAAATAAATTAATTTTTTATGTCAATAAAATAAAATTAAATAAGAACCATATCTTTTACCTCTTTATGTGATAAACATACCTGCAAAAGGTATTTACAATCAAATCATACAACTCATCATAATTAAGTAATTTAATAAGAAAAGTTTATGTGCAAACACATTTCATAAATTTATTTATTAGTTAACTTGGTGCAAACATCATGAAATTTATTTATTAGTTAACTTGGTGCAAACATCCGGTATGAGTACGCAAGTTTTTACCCGTCATTCAGCAATAAGAAGTTACTATTATATAACAAATACTAACAATTAGAACTATTACACAAGTAATTAAGCAAAAAAACATGAAAACAAAAAATTGGTTGTGGCTCTGGGATCAGCTAGCAGCACAGTTACTGCCAAATCCAATTCTTCCCTCTTCCAAATCATAAAGCACACCGAATCCCCGTTGTTGAACAAAATAGAGGTACAAATGGTATAATTTTCAACTATTTTGTTCCTTTATTATGGAATATGAAATTCTATTTATTAAGAATATAAAAAGAAGATTTTTTTTTTATATTTGTGGGTGGGTGAGTTTGGGTATAATATATGTGTCTTCTTTATTTTATTTTATTTTATTTATGGGGTTCATGTCCACGTGACATAAAAAATAATTTATTTTGCCATATATTTTTTTGATGACAAATATTGTTGAATAATTTTATAAGAGAAGAATTCTAAGTTAAGTGATCTTATTAATACAAAACAAAATTGAATAATTTTATTATATAATTTATCAAAGTTAAGTGACCTTATGAGATATTTACTTTCTATACTATAACAATTATAATAACAAGAATGTCATAATTATTATTGGAGGAATTTTGATTGTTGTTAAACAAGAATAAGTGAGCTTGTACGTGTTGAATTAATTATAGAGGAAAAAAGGGTCATAGAAACACAGGACAAGGAATCATTATTATGGGGTGCCTATCTATAAATATATACAGTGCGAGCACATGTTGCACGAGGCATTAGATACAAAGTAAGACCGGTGACTCATTCAATAAAACATTTGAACCATCAAACATTAGGGATGAGTAAAATTTAGTTATTTTCGATGAATGTTTCAAATTCGAGTTATGAGTATGTAAAAAATATCTCCATAAGAATTTCTTCCCTATTTCCTTTTTAACAGATTTTATGAAATGTGAATTTAAATTAATCAAAACTTAATACATCGGATAAAAATTAAAACATTTGAATACTTCTTTTAAATGTATAAATGTAAGCGGTGGAATCTGGATAATGCTGTACAGTAGGGGATGTTTCCAAGAAACATCTTCAAAACAGCGACCTCTTGGAAGAATTAGTTTATTCCCTTTAAACTTCAGCTTATTCCTATCTACTTCCTTTTCAAAAATAGAATAAGGTTTAGTTTTATATAATAACTTGCAAATGAAGTTTTTTCTTAATATTTAATACGTAATTTTTTTATTAGGGAAGAAGACAATATGTTTTAATAACCACATTAATATTACTGGAGTTATACGATTTCGCCGCACTTTCCTATATCTGAAGATCGTGCATAAGTGTACCTTCCTGGAAAAAGGAAAGGAAGAATTTTTTTTGTACTAACGTCTAACAATAGTAATTACTTTATTAAAATTAAACAAAGTCATTGCATAAAATTAAAATTAAAATTCATATAAATCGACAAGGATCCAACTTATATATGGACATATTGTTGGTACTCTATTGTACTTTATAAAGCAGTACGGGAAGTAAATAACTATTACAAGTGTTCGAAAGGATAAATAAATGGTCAATCTTCAAAACTGCCGCAAGCTTGTTGTGTCTTGAATCTTGATAACCTTGCAAGGCCAATGATGAGAACTGTCGCAAGCTTGTTGTGTCTTGAATCTTGATATCCTGAAATCAAGAAGCAACTAAATCTGGATGGTTACAACGTTGTGTGTTGAGTCGAGGAATTGCCCTCTGTCCTTAAGACAAGATTGCCCCATATATATGCTTTTACGTTAGCAGGCAATAGTCTCCCAAGATAAAACAACACTTTAATCTCAACGCTACAAAGCCAATAGGTTGAGCCTGCCGAATAAAACAAATATGAATCGACTTGTTGAAGTTATGGAAAAGGAAGGAAGAGTTTTTGTTTTCTCTTCTGTTTTGTCTCTGTGTATATAGTGTGTCTCTGTTGTGTATATCTTGTGTATATGAGGGTCTTTGCTCACTGTTTTGCACTGATTTTCACCACTGTTTTGTGCTGCTTTTGTTCACTGATTTGTGGCATTTTTCTGTCTGTTTTTTTGTGTGCTATATTGCTATCTTACCAGTGTATGAATTGAGCCAAAGGAGGTTCAATATATAGCATGGAGGAGGAGCTGTGCAACTGCCCAAAACATGGTTGTTAATGGCCATTAGAAGGGCATTAAACATCCAAGTAATGGTTGTTAATGGCCATCAAGAGGGGCTGAATTATGGACATGAAGGAGGGTGATAATAGAGGAGTTAATCAGCCAAATAATGGCTGGTTAATGCTCCTGAAAACAGTCCAACTTCCGTCACCCCAAAACCAACTTTTCAGAAACTCTGGGGACCAAACTGTAAAATATTAAACTTCAGGGATCAAAAGCCAAAAGCCCAAAGCCCGAACGGGCGCGCGGCGGCGCGCGTGTGAGCTTAGCCTTGAACCCAAGCACATCTAGGTCCTCCATCCTTTAAACACATGGGATACCCCTTGGGGTCCCAAACCCTTTACCACATTAGAGACTTATATATAGAGCAATTCTTCCTATTCCCACCGATGTGGTAGATTTGTCCCACACCATATTTCCATGCCTCAAACACCTTACTTCGTGGACCAATATCTCTTTCATTTCTCAATGAAATTTGACGATTCTTGGCCCTATGGTCATCTACTCACTTCGTAGATCATGCATGTGCGAAGAGACAAGGTCTCCAACATGCGGAACACTAGTGTTTAATTCATCAAAGATGGGTGGACGCATTTCCCCGCCAAAGACAAATTTCCAACACATATGGTACATATTGTGGCAGTTATAAAGAGAGAATAACAAAAATGATCCCTTATGTTTGGGTAGATTCAAAGTAATTATTTAAATATACTCTTGAGCTTCTTTTAAGATTGTCAAAACTCAGAAATGAGCACTTTGATGCTATTTGTTATATTTGATAAAATAAAAGACTTAGCATGAACTCATATTTGGGGTACAATTTTTGGAATTTCTCCTATTTTTAGTCCATTTTCTAGATTTTGGTGGAGCTTTATATGGTGCAACCTTTTGAAGTGCAACTTCTATAATTTTTGGTCTATATTTGATGTCTAGTGCATTTTTTTTTGTATTGCGGTTTTTAAAATTTGGAGGACAAATGTGTCATTTTGGTGTTTAATCCAAGAAATATTCCACATGGTGTGTGTGATAATCCATAATTGTCACATGAACAATCTTGGGATTGTTAGTCTCCGAATCAAAATGCTAACAAATGCGGATAAGCTAATCCCGCATTTAATTCCAGAATTATAATCCCTTATCCCTCAAACCAAACGAAAGATACCAGAATTTTTTAAAAAAAAAATCTAATTTCTACTTGTCTACATCCAATATTAGCCAAACTGATGTACCACAAAGAAGTTAAAGACATAATCTTAATGAAACTAAGATTCTGTACAAGAAACAAAGGAGCTGTTCTTACATAGGATCAGTGGATTTGAATACATTAAAGAACTTCTTTCTGTATGTATAATGCAGAGAACAAAGTGTATTCAGAAAAAAGAAAAGATGGCCCTGGAAAATGGATATTGAACCATTTCAAATGTCATAATCTATGTCCGTCGCGTTTTGAGCATCCGAACATCTGATCAGATGTCCTTGCTCGTCATACAAATCGAGGTTCTTACAAGGGGCGGGGAAGATCGTCCCTATAACACGACCTTGAACGAAAGCACACTGGAATATATGCTTTTTCTTGTACGTTAACCCAACCGACATATCTCTAAAAGTAACGTTCTTCACGGGGATTTCTTTACTGCCGTGGATTTGGACGGGCACACGAACTCCCTCACCGTGGATTGTTGTGTAGCTTATGTTCTCCAGTATAGGGGAAGCTTTGGGGTCAAATCTCTCGTCGGCATGTTCGTTGTAATCTGTTTTGATGACGATTCCCACCCTTACGTTTTCGAATGTCAAGTTCCTGTATGTTATATCTCGAACGTATCCTCCTCTTCCGGGCGCTGTTTTGATGCGTACAGCACGTCTCGAGTTCCAGATAAGGAGGTTTTCTACAGTGACATTTGATACTCCGCCGGACATCTCACTTCCTATTGATACACCAGCGCTGCAATTTAGCTCAACCAGATCACCAGAATTAGTCCCTAGTTAAATATTTAAGGAATAGCATGTTACATAAAGGGTGTTAAAACTTTAAACTAAATGAGTTTCTACAGTGAATTACTGCCAATATTTTTTTATTTAAATGGTATCTATCAGTCAATCAATCAACTAAACTTCAGTCTAAAAATAGTTTACTTCACTAAAACGATCATTAACCGAAAAAAGGTTATGCCTCTTCAAACCAACAAGCGGCTGACCAGCAGGTCAACTGTCAATGCTCAACGAACATTCCCTCAAATGTAAGAAAAAGAAAAAAAGGATTTGATTTCTTGGACATAACATCCAATCGTGAAAAAAAATGTAAATGCACGTGACAATATGGAGATCTCACCTGACATTGGAACGAATGACAAGGTTTCGAATGAGTATATTCTTCGAAGGCCGTCCATAAGCAATTCCATACTGATCCCATCCACTCTTTATTGCAATGCCATCATCACCAACACTGATGTAACAGTTCTCTATCAACACATCTTCACAAGAATCTGTTCTCTCCATTAAAACACATTAGAAGCTATACTGAGTGACTGGCAACATTAAATAAGAAATGAGGTCAACATCAGACGCATCACATTTCAGCAAAAACCTGTGCAGCACTTAATATTTTTGATAAAGAAAAAGATGGCATATGACCTAAGAAATAAAAGGGCAGCCCGGTGCACAAAGCATCCCGCGTTAGCAGGGTCCGGGGAAGGGCCGCACCCTAAAGGGTGTGATGTAGACAGCCTACCCTAATGCAAGTATTAGTGGCTGCTTCCACGGCTCGAACCTGTGACCTATAGGGAGTTGCTTAACCAAAGTCCAAAAACCAGCATCACGACCATCAAGCGACACAAGTAGTTTTCTGGCATATTTCCTTGCTCATATTGATTGGCTGAATACATCGATAACCCCTTAAACTTGCCAGCCAATTTCATTTAGACACTCGAACTACGGCCTGTTCCTATTGAAAAACATGAACATTGATAAAGTGTTCCTATTAAAAATTTTGAAAAAGTTTTTGCGCATATTCTCAAGCGTCCATTACGTCAATAAGTTAACCACTTAAAACATGTCACCTCCTTAAATTATACGCATTAGCCTCAATAAGCCGTAAAATCGCAGGCCATTTCCAATTGATGTTGATGTGTATAATCAAAAGGAGGAGGCATATTTTATGTAATTAACTTGTCATCGTAATGGACACTTTACCATTTGTTCAGGTGCTCAATCGGAACAGGCCGTAGTTCGAGCGTCTAAATGAAATTTACTGACAAGTTTAAGGGACTATCATGTATTCAGCCTTACTGATTTGATTAAAGAACCAGAAATCTACAAAACCAAAAGTTCACAAAAGTGTAGTCTAAAATGTAACTATATTCACAGATGACCTAACCAGATCAGGAAAAAGAACAACACTGGTAAATTCAAAAAACTTTAGGAATCGGCTCAACGTAAGGCTACTAGCTCAAGATTCACTTTAAGAAAAAAAAACTGAACCTATCGAAGACTCACCTGGATCTATGCCATCAGTATTCGGAGCCCCAGCAATGGGTGCCAGGATTGTAACATTCCTGATTGTTACATTCTTGCAGTCGTATGGATGGAGTGTCCAAAAGGGAGAGTCTTGTAAAGTTATATTTGAGATTAGTATGTCAGTCGACCACATGATCTGCACGAGCGGTCCTCTCGTATGGTTAAGAACCTTCTGCCGGAATTTCTTCCACCATGCTTGACCCTGCCCATTAATGGTACCATTATGCCCTGTTAACCAGAACAACATATGCATTATTAGATCCAGCGGTTGTTCCCGTATACTTTCACAAACATTCAGAATACTTCAATCTAGAAAAGGGATAATTGTACCTTTAGTCCCTCTGTTATTGTTGAATTCTGATTTTGGTCCTTGTAATATTTGGTTAAGCACATTTAACCTTAGATTAACTAAAATGTATACTTTTGGTCCCTTTATATATGAAATATGTGATATTTACAGTATTTTTATAGCACCCTTAAATATGGAGTAACAATATAAAATTTAACATAATATATTGATTAATAAATGGTTTTTTGATGAAGAATTAAATGGTTTAGCACGTAATAATTCACTGAATTTATGAACATTCACCGTTTGAAGGCTCAAAAGTGCATATATCAATTAATTGAAGGTTAAGTGTGCTTAATAAAAAATCACAAGGATCGAAATTAGAATTTCTCGATATTTGAGGGACTAAAAGTGCTAATATCCCATCTAGAAAATCTGCTTTTGAGCATTTCGTAGGTACAGTTGCCTTTATCATTACTTGATTTTTAAGAAACATGCAACATATCTTATAAAAAATATCGATGAATGTATGGAGGAAGAATCAATTAAGCAAACATGAATAAAGTGGTTAAGTTTTGTTTGCTAAATATCTCTGATTTTTATTAAGATGGAATTAATAAGAAACAGCACAGTATATTTTATGACACCAAGAAAATTTTGGATCATCTCTTTCTCCCCCCAAGTTCCCATCATCTAAGAGACAATAATTCCCATCACAACAATAAAAAAAGAATCTGTTTACCAGTGCTTGTGGAGCATTTATTGACTAAGCACCGTCAAACTAGGACTATAGAATCATAGATGGATTGCCACATGAACGATCTCAATGATTTGCATCACTTAACTAACAAAAAATAGGACTAAAAACAGATAAATTCAATTTCCAGCAAAAACAACAGTGATAGTAAGAAATCATCAAATGATAACAATAAAAGACATATAAACCAAGGACTTCAAAAGCACCTGTGATGATCACATCTTTGAGTTTTTGGCCATGGATTAAACTTCCATAGCGGGGTCCACGATGCTCTCTTCCATATCCATATGAAGGTAAGGGAGGCATGAGAGGCCAGTACTTCTCATCCTGTTGAATGGCACATATACCAATTGAAGTACAGAAATAAAATAGCTTCTGTTAATTCTCTACTAAAAAGAGGAAAGACAAGACTTCAATTAAAGGGGGGTATACTCATGTTTCAGATGAGAAGTTATCAAGTTATTTTGATCGTCAAGAAAACAATACTTATTGTGAGAACAATATTTCCATGAGTTGGCAAAAACATGCAAATGTAATGACAAAATTGTAGTTCACTTTCCTTTTGCAAATTATAACTAGCAAACCAAACTGAACTTTGCAAGCAAAACTGTTTCCGCACAAAAATGTTCCCTACACAACACTGTTCGGAGCTGACAAGTAAATGGATAGTTCTTTAGTTAAACTAGTGGGTCCAACCAATTTTCTTGTAAAGCTTCCTATTTTGTATACAACCGTGTTCAACAACGATCTGGGCTATTCTAATGCACTTTCAAGTTTCTTTTACTTCCAGGGAAAGGATCTTATCCAATTCCCCTATCATGACTAGCACACAGAAGAAATACAAATCAACGTATTGTGCAATCTAAATTATAAGAAAGAGAGCATAATATAACACCCAGGTATTTAGATATCTAACGTATAACAACCTCCAAGTACTAGGCTATGAGTCTAGAAGGCTTCAAAATTTTAGATTGTAAAGCCATTTTACTGACAAAAGTTGGGAAAGGAAGATAGCAGGCTCTATGTTCGAGCCTTTTAGGAGAACCGTATGATAGATGAAGATGTAACACATAATTAGAATAGGATGGTCGAAATGGACATGTGCTACAGAAGTACCATGCAATAGGAGGATGCCGACAAAAGAGAAAGCAAGTTCTATAAAGCGGTTGTAAAATAAAAGTTGTTATATGAAAGTGAATATTCAGTCTCTAAGCCAGTTCGGTGCACGAAGCATCCCGCGTTCACACAAGGTTCGAGGAAGAGCCGCACCAACCCAAGCGGGTATAATATAGACAGCCTACCATGACGCAAGCATCAATGGCTGATTCCATGGCTCGAACATGTGACCTATAAGTCACACGGAGACAACTCTACCGTTTCTCCAAGGCTCCCTTTAGATATTGTGTCTCTACGGTGAAAAAATATCCACAAAATGAATGTTGCAAAAGTACGGATGTTAAGATGAATGTGCGGTCATACAAGATTAGACAACCTAAGAAAATGGTTTGATCATGTCCTATATAGTCTTCCAAATATACTAGTTTGTAAGTGTGATACCGTAATGATTTGAGGTATTAATAAGGGACGAGATAGATCTACAATTAGTAAATTACAAGGAAATTATTGCACAAAACCTACAAGCTCTTGGAATACATACAATTATAGCACAATGAAAGCAAAAGAACCCTATAAGCATATGTACTAGTTTGGCTCAAAGCTTAGTCATGATGCTACTCTAACATTAGGTATAGTATTGCTAGGAGAATTTTCAGTAATGTTTAGAACTTTGTATGTCAGCAGAAAATGTAGATAACTTCTACTATTAGAAAACCTACGGAGTATTGGAATGGGACGGGTCCAAATAGCAACATGGATAGCGAGAACTCATATGCCATCCCAACTAACTTGGTATTGATAAGTAGTAGTTGTTGACTTATTTTGTAATTTATATTCACATCGCTAGTTGTCAAAAGTGAAATGTAAATGCATAATCATATGCAAAGGTATATAGAAGCTAGATTCACAAGCCCTTCGTAGCACGTGCATTGATTGAAAGAGGAGAAGCAACTAGTAATTTAGTGAATTAAATGACTATTGAAAGAGGTGAATATGACTAATAAACAAATAAAGAGACCCAAAGGGCCATGTCAACAACGGAATAAGGTCGAAACATGGTTAGAAAAACAATTAACTTCCACAAGTGAGGCACTGTTCACAGGCAAGTTTTCGTGCTATAGATCTCTATTCCAAAACGGACTTCTCGTATACTATGCTTCCTACGGGGTTGAGGAAAATTGACCTACTTGGAATCCAAGCAGCTATAAGACTTATTTTATCTTTGTAGGTATCAACAGTTTGGGATTGAGGCATATTGATTGATTGAGGAGTTAGTAGCTTTGTATTAAATACCTTTTGATTAGTACTCCCTTTGTCCTATTTTATATGAAGGGGTTCAGAGTACAAGGGTCAACGCACTTCATTTCCGGGAGAATTTGGGCATAGATGCTTCGAGTTCTTTGATATAAAATTTACATATTTGAACAACATAGTTAATAAGTTAAAATACTAGAACAGAGTTTGAGAAAATCATAATCGAATAAAAAATATGACTCCCGAAATAATAATTAGTGTTACATAAAATGGGACAGAGCGAGTAAGGAATTTGGAAAACTGTGTATTTGCAAAGGTGATACTTAGGATAAAAAGATTTAATAGCTCATATGCCTATCCACAAGCACCAATATGGATTGCCAAAAGAATTGAGGGACAGATTGGGATGAAAAGTTGAAGACTGCCAAAAAGAAACCAAACAAAACGTCAATCCTCAACAAAGAGAAATAAATAAATGAGCAGATCAAGAACGGTGCTAGACAACTTAAGATGTATTGAAGGCGCAATTAAGGACAAAAGAAATTAACAGTTCAGGTGTTACCTAACCAGAAAACAGTTGCTGTAATTAATTATTCAGTTAGCTAACCGTTAATTAGTTTGTTAGAGGAGTTTAGAAGTTTTTTGGTCCTTGTATAAATAGGGTTGTACAGTCGTAAACCCTTAAGCTTTCAGTTCATTTTTGGCAACACGAGTGAAATAGCTCTTCCATTCTCTTTCTCTCTTATTTCATCATCTTCTTCAAAGTTCAATCTAATCCAAAACAGCTGATTTAGCTGTTTGATTACTGATTTTAACAGAAACAACAGCTTCTCCCACTTCTCATCGATCCAATAAACTCAACTAATCCAAAGCTAGCTGGACTATCAGTATCAAACAAATCGAAGCCTCCCGACTCCACCTATAATGATAAACGCTTCCATAACTTATGGACCATAAGTAACACTAAGCAATTACCACTATGTGAAACTCACAGGTCTAAGCAAAGCCAACCAAATAATCAAAGAAGAAACCACATACAATTAGCAGCAATGGTAGATGGGAATAATGAGGTGAACAATTAAAACATTAGGAGTCATTTGGTTGCTGGATAGGAAGTGAATTATTCAATGTATATAGAAGTTTAAAACCAACATAACTAGGTACCATGTTTGGTAACATTTTAGTTGTATGCATAAAATTTAGCACAATGAACGTGTATAAGTTATGAGTCAATTTATGTATTATTTTATGCATGATGGATGATAGAATAACTAATACATTAACTAATCCTGCATAACCGATAACTACATAACTCTAACTAGCAACCAAACGACCTTTCTGAGTTCATTGAGCAAGATTAAAACTTATAATACAGACAGATTAAGAAATTTGTTAAAAACTTACATCAACACCCAATATAACAGCACCCTCAGCAAGGAAAAGAGTCATATGACTAGTAAGATTAAACGGGGCAGTCAACCAATAACCAGGTGGCACATTAAGCTGTCCACCACCTTTTTTCCCAAGTTTAGAAATTGCCAATATTGCCCTCTCAAATGCTACTGTATTCACAGTAACACCATCACCAACCCCACCAAAATCAGTCAAGTTAAACGCCACCGGCCGGAGCTTAGGCAATTCCCTCACCGGAAAAACTCGCCGGAAAATCAAGATTCCGGTAGTAGCATCCATTTGCCACCAGAAAACAGTTACCAAGAAGGCGATCCACACAACTGTTATTACAGCTTTGTGGGTGGTGAAAACTGCCGGAATCCATCGACGTGGGTGGTGGGGTTGGGCCCACCTCCACCAAAACGACGACGTTACAGTCTCCACCATATGATAATATCACAAACAAAAAAAGCACAAACCCAATTCTATTTTTGGATCTTAATCTTGTTTTTTTTCAGAAATATTAATAACAACCAATCAAGATTGAATTTTTTTTATCCACTCGACCTCAATTTTTATAATAATGCTAAGTGAAAAATGGGGTTGATGTGAAGAATTGGAAGGTGAAGTGTAGTGGTTAGAACCAGTGGGATGGTGATAGGTATTAGTGGAATGCGTGAATTCAAAGGAAGAAGAAGACTAGAAAAGAGATTAAGAAGAAGCAATTGATTTGATAATTCATTGATTTTGATTTACACAAAGGTTTAGTGTTGTGATCCATTTAGGATTTTGCTTATCATAATATAGAGAAATAATAATTGATATTAGTGGTGGATTAGATTAGTTCAGACTTCCTATATCAACCTTAAGATAATATAGAATTACCTGAGATAATACTATAGAATGAGTGATTAAGACTATTTAAGTTATAAGAAGTAATGAATTTTTCATAAATAATCATTAAGTTATACTTATTTGTTTATCAAAGACACAATTTTATGTTGTTATATAAAAATTACAAAACTTGTAGGGGAATCTGGGCTAAACGATAAAGTTGATGTCATGTGATCAAGAAGTCTGGGTTCAAGCCGTGAAAACATCATCTTGCAAAAACGTGAGGTAATGCATTCTTGTGGTCTAGCCCTTCTCCGAACTCCGCGTATAGCGGAAGCTTAATGCATCGGACTATATTTTTTTATATATATAAATCACAAAACTCTCGCCATAAAAATAAAAAAGGCCAAATATACATATAACCTCTCAAAATTGCCTTCAGTTTTTCATTTTGATACCTTAATTAAGAATAGTGCATGTTGGATTTTTCAACTCCAATAAAAGTGTGTATATTGAACTTAATGAGTTTTTGTAAGATCATGTTTCCTTTTTTTGAGTAAGATAAAATCCTCATTAGATAAAAATTGTAGGTGCATTGGAAAGTTATATTTTTAGTGGAGATTTTTTTGTTACTACAATGAATTTTGTGATTTTTATGTAGTAATAAAATAAAGTACGTGACTTCGATTAAAAAATAGCATAATTTAGTGACCATTTATGAAATTTATCCGAAAAAGTTACCATTGTTATTTTACGAAAATCCAATTACATGTCTGAAATTGCAACGATAATTTCGTTAAATGAAAGGAGTAAACTTTAATATGCATTTGTCAATCAAATTCAAACACAAGATACAATCTCATCACTTTATGACTATGACTTCTATTATCATACTTCCCTTAGCAATTTAACTACGAATTTGATGAAGCTTTGTGACATAATTGATGTCTTTGGTGTAATTCTCATGTACAGTGATATACTTGAACATTATTTGTATTTGATCTATTTTATGATAGTAGAAAATTAAGAAGAGGAATAATTAGATTTGCTAATAAATACTCGTAGTCGTAGCCCGTAGGATTAGATAATTTAGGAGTATATCTATTTGACTGAGTCTACGTCATTGTGCAAATTTTGCTTTATATAAATGATATAATTAAATTAAATATTTTAATAACCAATTTAACTACCAAATAACGTTTACTTTAAGGCTCATTTGACTATCAATTTATTATGCATATTTTTTTTTTATTACGTAGGGAGAAAGAGAAATTGAGAAGAGATTACAATGTTGAGATTCGAATGCTCACCAACAAGGTGAAAGTTCAAATAGTCAACTAACTGAATTAGTGGATCACTACCAATTTATTATGCACATCGCTTCAACTTCAAAGACTTTAAAGCTCAATTAAGTCAAGTCTTGTAAATCTGGTGGCTTTTGGATTTGCTTTTTGTTTAATTTTTGGAAAGAAATTTAATTTGTTTCCTCCATTTAAATCCAAGATATTTTCCAGTAATTTTCGTTAAAAGACCTATTAATGTGACACAAGTGTGAAATAGAAATATAACCTATCTAATTTATTTCCTGCGTAAATTAGGGGTGTGCATTAGATTTTTCAGTTTTTGATTTTAAAAAAGAGCCACACAATTCGAACCAAAATAACTTAGGTTAGGTTAGATTTTTTTAGTTTTGGTTCGATTTTTTCGATTGTCATATCACCAAATACCAACTTCTTTTTTCTTGAAAAAATAGCTAGTAACATTCTTTCACTAATTTCTAGATAGAAATAGCGTTCATCGACCACTTTTCAGACATGTGATTAAAAAAATATCTACTGTCATAGAGTTCAAGTTTCACAAGTGAAATTCCATAACAATATCGAAGAGTATCACACCTACAATTTGAGCTATTTTTTAATAACAGCTGCTAAAAAGTGGCTATCTGTGAATTTTACCCTTCTCTAGCTATATTGAAAGAAATAACCCATTGATTATTTTCATTAATTGAAAGAGTATATATACATTTTACATCTTTCCATAATGGTAGAATCCTATTCCTATTCTACTCCTAAAACCTTATTCTACTTAGACACTAACTATACAATTATGGTAAATATACAATACTAATTACACCCAAATATCACCTACTCAATATGTACAGCAACACGGACACGATAATATACATATGATATATTGTATATCATATGTATATTTAACATATATATCCAAACAAAGACAAAAGCCAAAAACTTGTAACTCTGATTGGCCTATTTTTGTGTTGCTGTAGTGTGCTTCATCATCCATTTAACATTCTATGTATATAAGCTTTTTGTCCTAAACGGACTGCCAAAAACATTACCACATTTCTCTTTTAAAAATTATTCAGTGCCTCTGTTTAGTTCATTTCTCCATGGCTTTAGCCATTTATTCCACTGTATTTTCTAGCATCCCAATCAGGTCAGTAACACATTCTTCTTCTTATTTGTCTCTTGGTTGCATGATTTGACCATTATCCTATTTGCAGGGAAAATACAATTTTACTAGTTCTTGAGTTTATGGCATTCTGTAATTTCTATTTCTCTAGAAACTCGATAATTTTGTTAAAATGTGTGACTATCTTATTTAAAAGCTTAAGTTATATAGAGAATGTTTTTTTAGTTGCTCAGTTATATTATGTCTAAACGTGACGCCTCATATGTGGCTCTGATTCTTTTTCATGGATCAAACACGTGGAAATATTTTTTGCTTTTTGGGCTGCAGTTGCATATACCATGTTAATTGTGTGATCGTGTCATCTAAATACTTAATCTATTAGAGATAATACAGTTTTAGTTACTCAATTACTGTCTCACCTGTGGGTCTAATTCTTTTTCACGGATCAACCACGTGGAAACAAAAATGCTTTTTGCCTTATGGATTGCGGTTTATATACCATGTTAAATTGTGTGACCATCTTATGTAAAAGTTTACGCTGCTATTAGAGAGAACACACTTTTAGTTATTCAGTTATATCAAGTCTCAACACACGCCTCAACTGCGAGTCTAATTATTTTTCATGGATTAAGTACGTGAAAATGTTTTTTGCCTTTTGAGTTGTAGTTATATATACCATGTTGAATCATGTAACCGTCACCTGGATGCTTAAAACTATTAGAGAAAACACATTTAATTACTTAATTATATTACTGTTAAACAGAGCAATATACCTGTGATATACACCCAATATACAACAGTGTATATCACGTGCAAAGCGATGGATCTGAATCGGCGGCCCCGGCGGTGGGGGCTTTCGAAGATCGGCCCAGAAATGGGCTCTCGGTAGTGGCCCATTTCGGACAGATTGAGGACAATACAATCTTGTATATATGGTATATATATTTATAGTATATTGTAGTGTAAAGGTTACCTTAATTAGTGTTATACACTTACCATAATTGTATAGTTAGAATTATGGTAGAATAAGGTTTTAGAAATAGGATTCTCCTATTATGGAAATATGTAACTTGTATATATAGCCTTTCAATTAATGAAAATAATCAAGGGGATTATTTCTTTCATGGTATCAAGAGACTAGGTCTAAACAAAAGTTTTTCTCTCCCAACTTTTGTCCTCTCTTTGATTTTCGGCCGAGACACCCCACCCCCCCTCGGGTTTCTCTTCCAAAATTCATCTTCCGCTCTAAAAAACACCTCTCTTAAATTTCCCGTCCTTCTTTGTTCTTTCAATATATCTAAGAACAATTATCATCCTGCCCTCATGGTTTCTAACGTCAAGACCAGTATCCCTATTGTCCTTGAAATGGAAAACGTCCAATATGCGACGTGGGCAGAGTTGTTTAAAATTCACGCTATCTCCCATCAAGTTCTTCATCACATCATTCCTCCCACTAGACCTCTTCCTGCGGAGGATCCTGAGTTATGGATTACTCTTGATGCTACCGTTCTCCGGTGGATCTACGCCACTATTTCGGTTGATCTTCTACAGACGATTATTGAGCCGGATACCACGGCTATGGCTGCCTGGAATAGATTGCGTGACATATTCCAAGACAACCAACATTCACGTGTCGTCACACTAGAGCAGGAATTCTTCCTAGTTCGAATGGACGAATTTCCGAACGTTTCTGCATATTGCAAGAAACTAAAGGAGTTGGCGGATCAACTCCGGAATGTTGGCGCACCGATAACTAATAATCGTCTAGTTCTACAGTTGGTTGCCGGTCTTTCGGAGGCCTATAAAAGTGTTGGAACTCTCCTTCGCCAAAGCAACCCTCTTCCTGACTTCTATCAAGCCCGCTACATGCTTACTTTGGAAGAAGCCGATTTGGCTAAAAAGGCGGCTACCGGAGCAAGCCCCGTCGTCATGGTAGCGTCCTCTCCTAGTTCTTCGGGTTTTGTTAATAATTCGGGCCAAAACTATAATCATGGTGGCGGTAAGAATAATCGCAAGAATAATAACAAAAACCGTGGGGGCAAACGCGGCGGTTCTGGTGGCGGTTCCGGTGGTCAGCAAGCAGGCGGTGGGTCCCATCCAGGGAACAGTGGCCCACCACCCCCTGGGCCCAGCAGTAGGGCCCATGGCAGTGGGGTTGTGGCAGTGGACCGTGGGCCAGCAGCCCTTACAATCCAAAGCAGCCAATTCCAGCGGCCAGTGGGCTGGCCAACAATTCAGGCCCAACACGCCCCGGCCGCGGCCGGTGGCCAGCGGCGGCGGCGGCCTACGGCCCAGCTCCATCACGGACAGGAATTCTTGGGCCCCGACCTCCGCAAGCCCATAATGCAGCAGGCCCCACTCAAACCAATATCGAGGCCGCGATGCACACATTGGGGTTAACTCAACCAGACCCAAATTGGTATATGGACACCGGTGCCACTACTCACATGACTTCCGAATCAGGTACTATCTCATCTTATTCCAATTTGAGCACCCCTCGGGGGATAATTGTTGGTAATGGCAATTCTATTCCAATTCTAGGGTATGGTCAGAAAAAGTTTTCTCCTCCCAATCCACCCCTTCTCTTGAAAAATACTTTACATGCTCCTAAATTGATTAAAAATTTAGTATCTGTCCGAAATTTCACTACTGACAATTCCGTTTTTGTTGAATTTGATCCTTTTGGTTTCTCTGTAAAGGATTTCAAGACGGGGAGTCATCTCATGAGGTGTGATAGTAGGGGGGATTTGTATCCTATCATGTCTGGTTTCAGTCCATCGAGTCAAGCCTTGCCATCAGCTTTTGCAGCCATCTCTCCTTCCATGTGGCATGCTCGTCTGGGTCATCCGGGATCGTTTATTTTATCAGTTTTAGATAAGAATAGCTTTATTTCTTGTAAGGGTACGAGTTGTACTCCACTTTGTCAGTCTTGTTCATTAGGGAAAATTGTTAAGTTTCCATTTGTAGACTCCAATTCTCATACTTCAATGCCATTTGATATTATTCATAGCGACTTATGGACGTCTCCTGTTCTTAGTTCATTGGGTCATCGATATTATGTTCTCTTTTTAGATGATTATTCGAGATTTTTGTGGACGTTTCCAATTACGAATAAATCACAAGTGTTTTCCTTCTTCATCAAATTTAGAGCGTTCATTCGTACTCAATTCGAAAGAGAAATAAAAAATATTCAATGTGATAATGGGAAAGAGCATGACAATAGGGAGTTTCGGGAATTCTGTGCTAATAATGGGATCAATTTTCATTTTTCGTGTCCTCATACATCTTCACAAAATGGGAAAGCCGAACGCAAAATTCGTTCCATAAATAACATTGTCCGAACTCTCTTAATTCATGCCTCCATACCTCCATATTTTTGGCATCATGCTCTACAAATGGCCACATATCTCCTTAACATAATTCCTTCTAAAGGTCTGGCATATTCTTCCCCCTCAAAATCCTATATAATAAGAACCCTTCTTATTCTCATCTTAAGATTTTTGGGTGCTTGTGTTATCCGTTATTCCCATCCACCACAATTAACAAACTTCAGGCTCGGTCTACCCCGTGTGTATTTTTGGGTTATCCGTTGAATCATCGTGGTTAGAAATGTTTTGATTTATCCTCCAAGAAAATCATAATTAATCGCCAGGTCATTTTTGATGAAACCCAATTTCCTTTTACGAAAGTTCATACTCCCGAGCCTAGGTCGTATAATTTTTTGGATGACCAAATATCCCCGTATATTATTTAGAATTTTTCGGACACATCCCGCACCCAAAATCCTCCAGCTGGCCCACTGCCCGCTGGACCCACTGCCCGCTGGACCCACTGTACGATGCACTATTCCAGTTACTGGATCAGTACCAGCAATTGGGTTAGTCCAGCCCAATTTTGGAACTGGTCCAGATGATGATTCCAGTTATCGATTTGGGCCAGCAGGCTCACTGCCTGCTGGCCAGTCCGTCCCGAGCCCAGAAAATTCCCAAAATTCCCTTAATTCTTCCTCGAGTTATAGATCGGTCACTCGTAGTCAGCGGGGTATTTTTACACCTAAAAGACATTTTAATTTACATTCTGATGTCTCTAAATCCCCCTTGCCCCGCAATCCTGTATCCGCATTAAATGACCCTAATTGAAAAATTGCTATGACTGATGAATATAATGCTCTTATTGATAATAAGACGTGGGAGTTAGTGCCCCGTCCATATGGTATTAATGTTATCAGGTCTATGTGGATTTTTGCTCATAAGGAGAATTCAGATGGGTCATTTGCTCGGCATAAGGCACGACTTGTTGGTGATGGTAAGACTCAGCAGGTTGGGATAGATTGTGGTGAGACGTTTAGTGCGGTGGTCAAATCGGCTACCATTCGCACTGTGCTTAGCTTGACTCTTTCCAAGACTTGGCCAATTCATCAGTTGGATGTCAAGAATGCTTTCCTACATGGTGATCAAAAGGAAACAGTCTATATGCATCAGCCGTTGGGTTTCAGGGATCCAAATCATCCTCATCATGTATGTTTGTTGAAAAAGTCCTTATATGGGCTTAAGCAATCTCCAAGGGCTTGGTACACGAGGTTTGCTGACTTTGTCTCAACTATTGGGTTAACTCACAGTAGGTCAGATAATTCCTTGTTCATCTACCACCGTGGTTCGTCCTTGGCCTACATTCTGTTGTATGTGGATGATATCATCTTGACTGCCTCTTCCGATGCCTTGCGCCAGTCTATCACGACCATGCTCAGTTTTGAGTTTGCTATGAAAGACTTAGGGCCTTTGAGTTATTTTTTGGGGATTGCCGTCAAGCGTCATTCAAGTAGCTTATTTTTGTCTCAACGGAAGTATGCTGCTGAGATCATAGAGAGGACTGGGATGTCATCTTGTAAGTCCACTTCCACGCTAGTTGATGCAAACCCCAAGCTGAGTGCCGCAGCAGGTGCACCATACGAGGACCCGACTCGCTATCGCAGTCTTGCAGGGGCCCTCCAGTATCTTACCTTTACCAGACCGAATATTACGTATGCGATTCAGCAGGTGTGTTTATTCATGCATGATCCCAGAGTTGAGCATATGAATACAATCAAACGCATCATTCGGTATATTCAGGGGACAATGGACTGTGGGTTGCACTTGTATCCTTTATCTACATCCACACTTGTCTCTTACACGGATGCTGATTAGGGTGGGTGTCCCGACACCAGACGGTCGACTTCTGGCTACTATATGTTCCTTGGCAACAACTTGGTCTCATGGTCGGCAAAGCGTCAGGCAACTCTATCACGCTCAAGTGCAGAGGCAGAATATCGAGGGGTAGCGAATGTGGTCTCCGAATCATGATGGATACGTAATTTGCTTTTGGAGCTTCATTGTCCATTCAGAAGGCAACCTTGGTATATTACGATAACATTAGTGACATCTACCTTTCAGGTAACCCAGTTCAACACCAACGCACCAAGCATATCGAAATGGACATTCACTTTGTCCGTGAAAAGGTTGCAAAGGGTCACGTTCGCGTATGCCATGTCCCGTCTCGTTATCAAATTGCATACATCTTTACAAAGGGTCTACCAGCGGTTCTCTTTGAAGATTTTAGGGACAGTCTCAGCGTTCGAAAATCGCCCGCTATGACTTCGGGGGTGTGTTAAACAGAGCAATATACCTGTGATACACACCCAATAAACAACAGTGTATATCACAGGCAAAGCAGTGGACTGAACTGGCCCAGCAGTGGGCTTTCAGCACTGGCGCAGAAATGGGCTCTCGGCAGTGGCCCAGCAGTGGCCCATTTCGGACAGATTGAGGACAATACAATCTTGTATATATGGTATATATATTTGTAGTATATTGTAGTGTAAATGTTACCTTAATTAGTGTTATACACTTACCATAATTGTATAGTTAAAATTATGGTAGAATAAGGTTTTAGAAATAGAATAGGAATATGATTCTCCTATTATGGAAATATGTAACTTATATATATAGCCTTTCAATTAATGAAAATAATCAAGGGGATTATTTCTTTCAATTACATCTCAACATATTCTAGTTTCCTTTGCTTCAGGGAGCTACCTACAAAAACTTTTTCAGGCAAAGTTACAACATGTGTGTTGTCCAAAAAAGTGGATTGTATGCTGGTAAAGAAGTTTCAAGTGTTTGTGAACCACTTCCTCCAGATAGGCCACTATGGTTTCCTGGAAGTTCACCTCCAGATAGGCCACTATGGTTTCCTGGAAGTTCACCTCCAGAATGGCTTGATGGAAGGTCACATTAAACTTGTTCTTTTTAGTGCATTTTCCTTTTTCTAAATAGTTCATTTTACAGATTTATGATCCCCCCCCTTAAATTGCAGCCTCCCTGGAGATTTTGGATTTGATCCAATGGGATTAGGTACATAACATAAATGTTACAATATTTTTATAGCACTATAGTTTTCGAATTATGAGAAACGTTGAATTTCAATACAATTCTTAGAGAAAATGAGGAAGATTCCATTTCGGATTTAAGTGCCACCTATTAGTGAATATTCTCCGAATATTCACAGTATATTTTGTAATTATGATAGATATATATTTAGGGTAACTTAGGATTCTTATTGTATTAGGAATCAACTATTTAAGGTAATTTAGGATTCTTATTGTATTAGGAATCAACATATGTACAACTATATATATTGTGATTAATGAAAGGAACCTAAGGGAGA
This sequence comes from Anisodus tanguticus, assembly GCA_034509755.1. Classification (NCBI taxonomy): domain Eukaryota; kingdom Viridiplantae; phylum Streptophyta; class Magnoliopsida; order Solanales; family Solanaceae; genus Anisodus; species Anisodus tanguticus. Next base: position 1,889,740 of record CM067558.1, read on the forward strand.
TTATTCCAATCTTACATGGTATCAGAGCCAAACCTTAAAGTCTACTCCCAAAGCCGTCGGCCACCACCCTCTCTCTTCTTCCTTCTCGATCGAAGAAAGAAGGAATCCCTAAGTTTACTCCCTAAAGCCTACTCTCAAACTCTAAAGTTAAGATTCTTATTGTATTAGGAATCAACCTATGTACAACTATATATATTGTGATTAATGAAAGAAATCCCTAAGGGAGATTATTCTAATCTTACATGGTTTCAGAGTCAAACCCTAAAGTCTACTCCCAAAGCCGCCGACCACCACCCTCTCTCTTCTTCCTTCTCGGTCGACGGCCACCATGTCTTCCCCCACTAATTCCGGTTCCTCCACTGGTACTTTTGAAAACCCCCCACCACGCTCATCGTCTTCTTTTCATCCGGTTTTCGCCGTTACCAACATCAAGAATTTTATCCCTATAATTCTTGACCAAGAAGACTGTCAATATTTTATGTGGACAGAGATGGATATACGGCACCATCTCAAAAGACTTGTTGTGTACTATCATGAAAACAGGTGCTACGACACGTGACCTTTGGGTACGGTTAGAAGAAATCTTTTAGGATAATAAAAATACTCGGGCCGTGTATTTGGAAGAGCAGTTCAACAATATGCGTCTCGAGAATTTTAACAACATGTCAGAATATTGCAAACAACTGAAACTCATAGCCGACCAACTTTCCAACGTCGGGACATCTGTTTCAGAAACCAAGATGGTACTTCAATTGGTTGCTGGTTAACCAAAAGGTGAATACGATACACTTGCGACGATGATTCAACAGGTCAACCCACTACCAAGTTTCACCAAGACACGTTCACAACTATTGTTAGAAGAAACCCGTCATGCTAAACAAGAGGATCACAATCAAAAGGCGTTAGTTGTTGATGACATGACACTACTGGCGGCCAACACCACCCCGCCACCACCGCAAGACCACCACCAGCAGTAGTCCCACGGCGGAGGGCGTGGCGGCAGAGGCCGCGATAACAACAACAAAGGAAATGGTCGCAGCAAGGGCCACCAAAACTAGCAACCATCAACCAGGCCCAAACCCTGCTCCCTACTTCCAGTAGGCTGGACCGCAACCCTGGCCAATACCGGGAACTGGGCCTCGTCTGCATGCCCTTACCCAACATTAGGGGCCCAGTTCCAGCAGGCTGCTTGGTCACCCGGTCTATTGGACTCCGCCCCAGCCAACAGGCAGGCCCATCAGCATCAGCAGCAGGCCCATATGGTCTCGGTCCAACAGCACCCGCAAGGCAGCAGCTTGGCCCCCACCGATTTGGGCCAGGCCTTCAGCATCGTGAACCTTCAACAACCCGACGATAATTGGTACATGGACACCGGAGCCACATCTCACCTCACCCGGTCATCAGGTAACTTATCCCAAATGCTTCGGTTAAAGTGTCCTCAATTTATTACTGTTGGCAATGATCATCGCATTCCAATTGAAGGTTACGGTAACACACATACCAAACATCCCCACCCGCATTTCTCCCTAAATCATGTCCTTTACACACCAAACATCATTAAAAATTTTATTCTCTGTTAGAAAATTCACTCGCGATAATTCTGTGTCTGTCGAATTTGACCCTTTTGGTTTTTCTGTGAAGGATTTCAATACGGGGAAAATTCTTACGCGCTGCAATAGTGTGGGAGACCTCTACCCCTTCACTCAATCATCCGCTATCAGAACTCATTCACCTATCTCCCTTGCTGCTATCTCTCCGTGAACTTGGCATAACAGACTCGGACACCCAGGAGATCCTGTTTTTAATATTCTTAGGAGTTAGGACTAATAAGCGTATTCAATGTAATAATGAGAAACTTGCCCAATATTATTTTTCTTGCCTGCTTGGCAAACATACTCGTATTCCATTTATGTCATCCAACAATGTTACTTTTTCTCCATTTAATATTGTTCATGCTGATTTGTGGACATCTCTGTGTTCCTTGGGTCACAAATTTTATCTAGTATTATTAGATGATTTTTCACACTTTGTATGGATCTACCCACTAAAGTTCAAATATGAAGTGTTTGCCAAGTTCCTTGAATTTCAAAAATTCATTAAAATACAGTTTGAAAAATCTATAAAATCTTTTCAATGTGATAATGGACGTGAATTTAATAATTCGGCATTTCACAATTTCTGCTCTAAACAAGGCATGGTTTTTCATTTTCCTGTCCCTACACTTCCTTCCAAAACGGCAAAGCTGAACGAATCATCCGTACCATCAATAACATGGTTCGTACCCTTCTCTTTCATGCCAGTCTTCCACCGTCATTCTGGGTCTACGCTGTTAAAATGGTAGAATACCTCCTTAATATCTTACTAACCAGCACTCTCCAAAACAAGACCCCAACCAAAATCTTATACCGTAGGTTCCCTTCCTATGACCAACTCCGCATCTTCGGTTGCCTATGCTACCCCAACCTGGCCTCCACTGCATCTCACAAACTAGCCCCACGCACCACGTCATATGTTTTCGTCGGTTTCTCACCCAACCATCGGGGTTACCTGTGCTATGACATAGCCACTCATAAGATCATTATCTCACATCACGTCACATTTGAAGAGGTGACCTATCCATTTTCAAATCTCTAAAAATTCCAAACCACGGATTACACATTTCTCGATGAGTCTCCTCTAATCCAGTCAATGTGTCACCGACAATTTCCTGTTCCGACGAAGACTGCACCAGCAGCTCCGTCACTAACAATGTCCGGTGTTGTCGCCGACCAAACACACCCTATCTCTCGGTCGAACCCCCCACTGCTCGACCCCCCTGTGTCACCTACCCCACCAACTGTTTCTCGACCAGCCATCGACCCGAGACCAACCAATACCCCCAGAGCCAGCAAGTCAGCAGCCACATATCGCAGTGCAACCATTGCTGCCTCCAGAACCCGTAAGCCAACTACCTCACACCCCAGTCCAAACACTGCTGCCTACCCACCGCATGGAGACTCGTGCCCAACACGAGATTTTCAAACCCAATGTTCACTTCAATCTCTCCACACAAACCTTATCACCCATTCCAAAAAATCCAAAACTAGCCAAAACTAGGAATTTAATGCTTTAACCAAGCAGAACACTTGGGAGTTGGTACCTAGACCGGACGGTGTGAATGTTATCCAGTGTATGTGGCTATATCGTCACAAGTTCAGAAACAGTGGTGACTTAGAGCGGTATAAAGTAAGACTGGTTGCTAATGGCACTAATCAATAACAGGGTATTAATTGTGGTAAGACATTCAGTCCGGTTGTTAAACCGGCCACTATTTGGATTGTTTTCAGTATTGCTATAGGCATGCATTGGTCTATTCATCAGCTTGATGTCAAGGTTGCCTTCTGTGTCAGCGCAAATATGAGGAAGAGATCGTGTACAGGGCTAAAATGGCAAATTATAAAAGTATGCCAACTCCGGTTGACTCAAAATCCAAGCTTGGTGCCAATGAGGGTGCGCCAGTTTCTGATCCCACCCTATATCAGAGTCTTGCAGGTGCCCTTCAGTATCTCACATTCACTAGGCTTGATATTGCATATGCCGTTCAGCAAGTGTGTCTGTTTATGCACGCCCCTCGAGAGTCCCATTTTGTGGCCCTCAAACGTATTATCAGATACGTTAAGGGCACACTTGACTTTGGACTGCATCTATACCCCTCTGCCCCAACCAAATTACTATCATACACGAATGTAGATTGGGCAGGATGCCCGAACACACGTCGCTCCACCTCGGGCTACTGTGTATTTCTTGGGGATAATCTTATTTCATGGTCCGCCAAGCGGCAGGCCACGCTATCCCGTTCGAGTGCTGAAGCAGAGTATGGCGGAGTTGCTAATGTCGTTGCTGAGATCTGTTGGCTCCGAAATCTTCTTTTGGAGCTCCAGTGTCCACTGCGAAAAACATCTATAGTCTACCGTGACAACATATCTGCCATCTATATGTCTCATAATCCGGTCCAACATCAGCGGACCAAACATATCGAGATGGATATTCACTTTGTGCGTGAGAAGGTTGCTCTTGGTCAGGTCAAGATATTACACGTGACTTCCTCCTATCAGTATGCAGATATTTTCACAAAGGGACTACCGAGACAGCTCTTCACCGACTTCTGATCCAGCCTTAGCGTTCGGCCTCCTCCGTTCCGACTGAGGGGGAGTATTAGCGAATATTCTCTGAATATTCATAGTATATTTTGTAATTATGATAGATGTATATTTAAGGTAACTTATGATTCTTATTGTATTAGGAATCAACCATTTAAGGTAAGTTAGGATTCTTATTGTATTAGGAATCAACCTCTGTACAACTATATATATTGTGATTAGTGAAAGGAATCTCTAAGGGAGATTATTCCAATCTTACACCACCCAAACTCGATATCCATTTTGCCTGATGTTTCGCTCCTTGAAAAGTCTATTGAGATAAGTCTTAATCCAATACTTCTCATAAAGTTGGTTCAAAACTTATTCAATAAGGAATTTCACTACATTAGAACCGTTATAGTTACAGTTGCCGTTTACGGGGATGCAGTCGTCGGCTCCCCTGTCATCTGGTCACCAATTTCAGGCACTAGGCAGGCGTTAGCCTTTGTACATGATCTTATGACTTTGTAGAGACTTGTGTTTTTGGTAAACAGACATCCAGGCCTAGTCACTCCTACTCAGTGAGAAGGAACCCCATCTCACAAAGTTATAGGAGTATTTGCCGAGTTTGGAATTGACAAGTTAGATCTAGATAGACAGTATGTTGTAATTTTATCCTTTCATTTGTATTGTAATCTTTAATGATAGACAATTGGATATTTTAATTAAATAAGGGTCTCTCTTTCAGGGTCTGATCCAGAATTACTGAAATGGTTTGCTCAAGCTGAGCTAATACACAGTAGATGGAATTCTAATTCCAGAATGGCTAGAAAGTCTTGGATTCATCGACAACTTCTCATGATATGATGCTGGTGAAAGAGAGTACTTTGCAGACTCCACAACTATATAATCAATCCAGGATGTGTTGTCATTGAACTAAAAGTACCTCACAAGAAAAAACCCAAACCAGATGTTGGATATCCTGGTGGATTATGATTTGATCCACTTATGTGGGGAAGAGGATTGCCCGAACCGGTTATGGTGTTGAGAACTAAGGAGATCAAGAATGGTCGACTCACTATGTTAGCTTTTGTTTTCAAGCTGTCTATACTGGACAAGGCCCTATTGAGAACTTAATGTCACATCTTGCTGATCCTGGCCATAACAACATATTCGCGGTACGAAAATTACAATCATCTGGACAATTTTCAAGAAAGTTCAAGTACAAATTATATGTGATTTGTTCATCTTTTAACATTTATCTTGTTCTTTTTTTTGCAGGCTTTTGCATCCCAATGATGGTTTTGTTTTCAGGATAGAAGAGATTAAGAAATGATGATACGTGGAAGGTAGTAAATAGCTAATGAAATAGTCGAGGAGTACAAACTGGTCCGAACACCAAAATTATTAAAAAAAAAGTCATTCCAAGACATTTGGAGTATGTAGAAATCTCCCTAATTAGTATAACTAGTTTAGCGGAAAAGCCTCTACTATCATAGACAAGGTCAATTCAAGATTCACCTTTCTTTCTACCCAAAATTCTGAAATTTGTTCTCTCAAATAACATTGTGTGTCCTCTTGCACCTACCCCCACCCCCACCCTAAAACTAATCTTTATCAAAACTACAACAACCCCCAAAATCTCAACCATGACACATCATAATTCCATGGTCCAAAACAACCAAATCCAATCAAGAAACTCATCAAACACCTTCCAACAAAAGAAACAAAGAAATAGCTGCAGTTTGTTTCTTTAGGGGAAGGTGACATGTCTAGTAACAAACATGGCCGCCGTTCCCCTCATCCTACTCCTTCTTCAAACATTGTCTCCCAAAAAACACCATCTTTTTCTTTTTCATATCACCATTTTCTTCCTCATTTTCTTATCTAATCCACATCTTTCTTTCTCCATTTCAGAGGATGAAGCATTGATCAAATTCAAAGAATCCTTAACGAACACCACAGCTTTAGATTCATCTTGGCATAAAGGAACAAGTCCATGTGACAAGAAAAAGAAATGGACACGTGTTCAATGTGAAGGGAACGCGGTCGAAGGCCTCCTTTTAGGTGAAGCTGGCTTATCAGGAGAACTTGTTATTGATCCATTAATCGCACTTCCAGGCCTGAGAGTTCTTGAACTTGCAAATAACTCATTTTCAGGAACAATCCCTGAATTTTTCTTGCTTGGTGCACTTAAGTCCCTTTATATAGATGGAAATCAATTTTCAGGAGAGATTCCTAAAGATTTCTTCTCCAAAATGGGATCTCTTAAAAAAGTTTGGTTTTCAAGAAACAAATTTTCAGGACCAATTCCTGAATCTTTAACCAACTTGAAATACTTAATGGAACTTCATCTTGAAAGTAATGGATTTTCAGGTCCTATTCCATCTTTATCACAAGGGAGTTTAACATCTCTTGATCTGTCAAACAATAAATTGCAAGGCGAAATCCCTCAAAGTATGTCGAAATTTGGTGCTGACCCCTTTAAAGGGAATAATGAATTATGTGGGCAACAATTAGGGAAAGAATGCAACGAGGAAACCAAAAAGAATCAAGGAGCACCAATGTCTAAATTGAAATGGATCATTTTTGGTATAGTAGTTAGCCTTCTATTGGTGACGATTCTTTTTCGGGCCAAGCGCAAGGAAGATCATTTTGACAAGCTTGGGAAAGAGAATCTTGACGAGGGGTTGTACGTTGCAAGCACGAATAGGAAGAGCATGAGCATTCAGAGCAAGGGAGGTGACTCGGTTCGTGGATCATCGCGAAGGGGAGGGTCGATGCAGGGTGGTAAGGCTACGGGGGACCTCGTGTTGGTGAACAACGAAAAGGGCACGTTCGGGTTACCTGATTTGATGAAGGCAGCTGCTGAGGTACTCGGTAACGGCGTGTTAGGATCAGCTTACAAGGCAAAAATGGGAAATGGAATGTCTGTTGTGGTAAAGAGACTGAGAGAGATGAATAAAATGAATAGGGATGTTTTTGATGCAGAGATCAGGAAACTTAGCAAGTTAAGACACAGAAATATATTGCCACTTTTGGCATATCATTACAGAAAAGAAGAGAAATTATTGGTATCTGAATATGTTCCAAAAGGCAGCCTACTATATCTATTACATGGTATGACAATTTTTTCAGCTCCAATTTCAATTCATCTACGGTCAAACCTCTATATAACAATATCGTTTGTCTAGATATGTTTTGGCTACTATAGCGAAATGTTGTTGTATAGAACATATAATATAGCATAACATGAAAATCGGTTCCGAAGAAAACCTGGTCGTTATACCGAGATGATTGTTATAGAGAGGTCTAACTATATATCAAAATTTTGAGGCCTTCAACTTCTTTTTGACATTTGCATCAGTATATATTATCCAATAATGGGATCCGATCTATATTTACCAGTCCCATGAGGGATATCCGATAAAATTGAAACGATACAGAGATGATTAGCATGGCCCTGCGCAGGATGACATGCAGAAATAGATAAGATCTATACTTTCCAAATTCCTTCTCTATTTGTTTTATAAATCCCTTGAAATGGCAAGTTTTTAGGATTCACAGTTTTTAAATGAATTGCTTTGTGTTGTAGATCTTCAAAAAGTTCTTGTGAAGCAGCAGTTATATCCTTTAGTGCCATGTTGGAAACCTCTCTCAATACACACTTTGTTCCTTATTGTTAACTATCCTAATTTTGAAATTTCATGCGTACTTTCAGGTGATCGAGGGGTATCCCACGCGGAGCTAAATTGGCCTACTCGTCTAAAAATCATCCAGGGAGTTGCTAGTGGAATGTGTTATCTTCATTCGGAGTTTGCATCGTATGCAGTGCCTCACGGAAACCTTAAGTCTAGCAACATTCTACTAAATGAAAAATATGAACCACTTCTTTCAGATTATGCCTTCTATCCACTGATAAACAACACGCAAATTGTTCAATCCCTTTTCGCTTATAAAGCCCCAGAAGCCGTAACAAATCAGCAGCTCTCTCCAAAATGCGATGTCTATTGTCTTGGAATCATAATACTCGAAATCCTTACGGGGAAATTCCCTTCTCAGTATCCCAACAATCAAAAAGGTGGAACTGACGTTGTCCAATGGGTGCAGTCAGCAATAGCTGACCAAAGAGAATCCGAATTGATCGATCCAGAGATAGCGTCTGCAACAGATTCCATTGAACAAGTGGTGAAGCTCCTTCATGTAGGAGCTGCTTGCACTGTAAGCGATCCAGATAAGAGGATTGACATGAAGGAAACATTAAGGAGGATAGAAGAGATAAGTTTAATTTGATGGACATCAAATTTCCAAAAGGTGATCATAGGTTAGATCCATGTGAAGCTTTAGTTTCGTTACTGGCCAGAGCTCCTAAGCCCTTTGCTTCCGTTTTATCAAAGTCAAACTCTACACGTCTCTCGAGTCATATATACATATAATTTGTATATAGAAAAGGTATAGAAATTGAGGCTAGTGAAGGACAAATTCAAGCAAATGTCACATTCTTCTTTCAACATGAGAAAAAAGAAGACAGAAATTACTGGAGCTGAGGTTCATTTGCCAAACAAAAAGAGTTTACTTTATACAAGTACCAAAAAGAGACTTCTAAATAACCAAAACTTGATGTTGATGCATGAAGTTCTTTTCTGATTGTACATCTACTGTTTTATTGTATTGTATGGTTTTGTTGAGTTCTCTCACATCAGTGTGATAAGTGCTCCTTGATCTTCTTATATGGCTTGGCTAACCCCCCTCTCTATGAGCTAGCTTTTGGGGTTGAATTAGGCTCAAGATTCATTCTTTACATGGTATCAGAGCCAAATTGATCTTGAGCCTGACTCGTCTCAATTCATTGTTTCTGATGTTGGGCCTCTCTTATATTGTTCATGCTCCAGATGTCCAACCCTGGGCGTGAGGCGGGGTGTTGATTTCTCCCACATCGGTGAGATAAGTGGTCATTGGTCTCCTTATATGTCTTGAGCAACCCTTTGAGCTAGCTTTTGAGATTGAGTTAGGTCCAAGATCCATTCTTTACAATTTTCTTTGTGTTAAGGGACATGGATCCTCATGCACTGGTCAATTTAGACATAGATTTTGAATAAACCTTCTGAGTTCTCCTCCTTTCTGTTGATGTTAGCTCACATTGCTACACAATCTAACATGATGAGTAAGTAACAAGATGATCTCTAGCTTTGATTTCTGAAAACCTATATTGCTCGGACTCTTTAAAAATATTGTCACATCTGTGTTGGTTCCTCCAAAAATGCACTACTTTCGGAGGATTCAACACGCACCCGGTGACTTTTTGAAGAGTTCGAGCAATATAACCGACAAATGAAGTGAAGCATTTAGCAGAAAAAATAAAAGTATCCTATATGTAAACTTCTTCCAGATGAATCATTTACTCTATATTTTTGGTTAACCTAGTTTTTCATAAGTTCTAAACAACATAAAAAGTCTTAATACAAACAGAAAATGATGGTCATAAACATACAAATAATCCTCAAAATAGAATGTTTTGAAATAATTGTTTGTCAAGTAATACTTCATTTTGATGAACCTAAGCATTGAGCAAGAATGAAAGATGTAATCCTAATTTTTTTGTTGGACATAAATGAAATTAAATACCAAAGATTTTTATTTTAGTTTTCTGACCAAATTATCAATTCAAAAACTTTTAATTTACCTATTTTTCAATGTTAGTCAATAAAAGTACTCCTTCCAATGCTTTTATGTAGTACTATTTTCTTATAGTACGTTCTAAAAGAATGACATATTTTTATTTATAAAAATAATTTAAATTTAAAATTTGATAAAGTCCTACTATACTAACAAAATAAATTTCATGGCGCTATATGTTGCAAAAGTCTTTTTTTTCTATAGAGATAATGATTAAAAACATACGTGAACTATTATTTTTTCGTGAATTTTACCCAATTATCTCTTGTTTTCTTTTCCTACTCTCATATATTAAAACACAGCTCGAAGCAGACTAAGCCAACAATGAGTTGTTTCCTTTTTTGGGCTATCATCGTCTACTCAACTAGGTGTTCGAAAAAGGGAACGCTGATAGCTAGAGTGTGAAACTCGCGAAAAAGTGATAAGTTTGTTTTTAACCATTAAGGGGTCATCTGGTTGATGGTTTAGGAAGTTAGTTATTTATGTATTAAAACCAACATAACTAGTACTATATTTAGTAGCATTTTAGTTGATAAGTGTTTGCTTATCTGGTTACAATCCCGCATAACTAAAATATATATAAATTATGGTGAAAAATGAAATAAGTAATATCTTTGTTAAACTTCGTGTCTGTCATTTATAGTTCAAAATGATGGAGTATTCAATGATTTTCAACAACCAGCAAAGAAGAGGTATAAGTAAACGCAAGAAAGGATAAAGAACGGAAACAAAAAGAAAATAACAATGGCGTCACATTCTACTGAGCATACTTCTTCCAAAATTGTTGCAAAGCTAAATTTGAAACCACATCCAGAAGGTGGTTTCTATTTTGAAACATTCAGAGATAACTCAGTTACTCTCTCCAAATCTCACCTTCCATCTACATGTAAGTCTTTCTGTATAAAGTTTTCTACTTCTTGATAGATGGGTCTTGAGCCGAGGGTCTATCGAAAACAACATCTCTGCCCCATAAAGGTAGAGGTAAGGTCTGCATACATGCTATCTTTCTCAGACCCCACGTTGTGGGATAAGTTGTTGTTGTTGTGTTGATTTATGGGTCTTGAATCTTTATGAATGTGATTTGTTTTGGTCCTTATAATTGAGTTGCTCATGGGGTTTTTGGATCTTGGTCTGTTTTTCTTCTGTGTTTGCAGTGAGAAAATAACAAAAATGGTCCCTTATGTCTTATGTTTGAGTGTAGGTTCAAAATAGTCTTTTAAGTATGCATTTAGTAGTTTTAATCTTTTTTGTCAAAAGTTACACTTTTAACCGTGTCAAATATTTAACAATTTATGTTTATTAGATTTGATGGAAATAGAAACAGTGGAAAAAAGATTTAATTGTAAACATCAAGAAAGTGCTAATGTTAACTTTTGGCGAACTTGAAGGACCACTATTGTTTCGTGCATACTTGAGGGACTATTTTGAACCTACCTGAAAGAAATAATCCTTTTTATAATTTTCATTGATTGAAAGAGTAGATTTACATTTACATATTTTCATAATAGGAGAATTCTATTCATATTATATTCCTAAAACCTTATTCTACTTGGATACTAACTATACAATTATAGTAATACAAATATTATGATAAATATACACTACTAATTACATTACAACTGTACCTAAACTAGGATACTAAAATACATTACCTAACTATACCGTGTATATAGGGAATCCGAGAATCCGAGACTCAATATACATAGGATATACACGAGCCTTTGTATATTTAACACACTCCCGCAGTCATAGCGGGCGGTCTTCGAACGCTGAGACTATCCCTAAAATCGTCAAAAAGGACCGAGGAAAGACCCTTTGTAAAGATGTAGGCAATTTAATATCTTGACGGGACATGGCAGACGCGTACCTGACCACGAGCAACCTTTTCGCGGACAAAGTGAATGTCCATCTCGATATTTTTAGTACGCTGATGCTGAACCGGATTACTAGAAAGGTAGATGGCACTAACATTATCGCAATAAACCAAGGTTGCCTTCTGAATAGGACAATGAAGTTTCAATAGCAAATTACGTAACCAATATGATTCCGAGACCACATTAGCTACCCCTCGATATTCGGCCTCGGCACTGGATCGGGACAACGTCGACTGACGTTTTGCAGACCACGAGACCAAGTTATTGCCAAGAAATATACAATAGCTAGACGTACACCGTCTGGTGTCCGGACAGCCACCCCAATCAACATCCGTATACGAGACAAGTGTGAACGTCGAGGAAGGATATAAATGCAAACCATAGTCAAGCGTACCCTGAATATACCGAATGATGCGTTTGAGTGCATTCATGTGCTCAAATCTGGGATCAGGCATAAACAAACACACCTGCTGGACAGCATACGTAATATCTGATCTCGTGAATGTAAGATACTGAAGGGCCCCTGCAAGACTGCGATAGCGGGTGGGATCCTCGTATGGTACGCCGGCTGCGACACTAAGCTTGGGCTTAGTATCAACTGGAGTGAAAGTGGACTTACAGGATGACATCCCAACCATCTCAATGATCTCAGCTGCATACTTCCTTTGAGATAAGAATAACCCACTTGTATGACGAGTGACAACAATCCCCAAAAAATAGCTCAAGGGCCCCAAGTTTGTCATGGCAAACTCAGAGCTGAACATTGTCATGATAGACTGGCGTAGGGCATTGGAAGAGGCAGTCAAAATAATATCATCCACATATAACAGAATATAGGCCAATGAACCACGACGGTAGATGAATAAGGAATTATCCGACCTGCTGTGAGTGAACACAATAGTCGAAACATAGTCTGCAAACCGCGTATACGAGGCCCGTGGAGACTGCTTAAGCCCATATAAGGACTTCTTCAACAGACAGACATGATGAGGATGTTTGGGATCCCTAAATCCCAAAGGCTGATGCATATAGACTGTTTCCTTGAGATCACCATGTAGGAAAACATTTTTACATCTAACTGATGAATAGACCATGCTTTCGAAAGAGCCAAACTAAGCACAGTGCGAATGGTAGCTGGCTTGACCACCGGACTAAACGTCTCACCACAATCTACACCAACCTGCTGAGTCTTACCATCACCCACAAGCCGCGCCTTATGTCGAGCAAATGAACCATCTGAATTTTCCTTATGAGCAAAAATCTACAGACCTGATAATATTAATACCAGATGGACGGGGCACCAACTCCCACGTCTTATTATCAATAAGAGCATTATATTCATCGGTCATAGCAATTTTCTAATTCTGGTCATTTAAACCAGACACAGGATTACGGGGTAAGGGTGATTTAGGGACATTAGAATGTAAATTAAAATGTTTTTCTGGTTTAAAAATACCCTGTTGACTACGAGTGACCGGTCTATGACTCAAGAAAGAATTGGGCGGATTTCGAGAATTTTCTGGGCTCGGGACGGACTGGCCAGCAGGCAGTGGGCCTGCGGGCCCTACCCGGTAAACAGATGCAGGAACTAGACCAGTTCCAGAATTGGGCTAGATTGGCCCAATCGCTAAAACTGGTCCAGTGACTGTACTGGGACTCGCAGTTTGTGACGGACCAGTGGGACCAACGGGCAGTGGGCTCGCTGGAAAATTTTGGGTGCGAGATACGTCCGAAAAATGGTGAATAATATACGAGGATATACCATCATCCAAAAAATTATACGAATTAGGCACGGGAGTACTAACCTTAGCAAACGGAAATTGAGATTCATAAAAAATTACATAGCGATTAATGATGATTTTATTAGAGGATAAATCAAAGCATTTGTAACCACGATGATTAGACGAAAACCCAAAAACACACACGGAGTAGACCGGACCTAAAGTTTGTTAATTGTGGTGGACGAGAATAACGGATAACACAAACACCCAAAAACCCGAAGATGTGAATAGGAAGGAGTCTTATTATATAAAATTTGAAGGGGGAAAAATATGTCAAACCTTTGGAAGGAATTATGTTAAGGAGATATGTAGCCATTTGTAGAGCATGATGCCAAAAGACTGGGGTACGGAAGCATGAATCAATAAAGTTCGGACAATGTTATTTATGGAACGAATTTTGCGTTCGGCTTTCCCATTTTGTGATGACGTATGAAGACAAGAAAAATGAAAATTGATCCCATTATTAGCATAGAATTCCCGAAACACCCAATTGTTATATTCTTTTCCATTATCACACTGAATATTTTTTATTTGCCGTTCGAATTGCGTTCTAATGAATGCTCTAAATTTTAAGAAGATGGAAAAAACTTGAGATTTTTTCGCTATCGGAAAAGTCCATAAAAAACTTAGAATAATCATCCAAAAAGAGAACATAATACCGATGACCCAAAGAACTAAGAACAGGAGACGTCCATAAGTCGCTATGAATAATATCAAATGGCATTAAAGTATAAGAATTTGAGTCTACAAATGACAACCTAACAATTTTTCCTAAAGAACAAGACGGACAATTTGGAGTACTACGCGTACCCTTACATGAAATAAAATTATTTTTATCTAATGACGACAAAATAGATGATCTCGGATGAACAAGACAAGCATGCCACAAGAAAGGAGAAAGAGCTGTAAATGCGGATGACAAGGATTGACTCGATGGATCGGAACTGGGTAGGATAAAGATCTCCCCTACTATCACACCTCATGAGAGGACTCCCTGTCTTGAAATCCTTCACAGAGAAACTAAATGGATCAAATTTAATAGAAACGGAATTGTCAGTAGTGAATTTACGGACATACACTAAGTTTTTAATCAATTTGGGAGCATGTATGGTGTTTTTCAAGATAAGAGGTGGATGAGGGGGAGATAAAGTTTTATGACCATAACCACGAATTGGAATAGAATTACCATTACCAACAATCATGCCGCAAGGGTTGCTCAAATTGGAATAAGACGAGAATGTACCTGAATCGGATGTCATGTGGATAGTGGCACCGGTGTCCATATACCAATTTGGGTCCGGAGGAGTTAAACCAAGCGTGTGCATTGTGGCTTCGATGTCGGTAGATGTGGGTGCCGCTGCGTGATGGGCCTGCGGGGGCCGAGGCCCAAGTACCCCTGCTTGCTGCCTCGGCCCAAACGACTGACTGTACGTGGACCAGGGCGTGGTGGGCCTGGACTGTTGCTGGGCAACCTACTGCTAGTGGGGAGAAACATGGCCTGGACCAAACTATGGTTGTGGGGCCTAGAACTGCTACTGTTGTTGCTGACCACTGCGGGGGCCACCACCGCCACCACCATTGTGCCGGTTGCCGCCGCGGTTCTTGCCATTATTTTTCTAATTTCCACTTTTTTTGTCGCCACCGTTGTTGCGGTTTTGGCCCGAGTTGTTGGAACCGGTAGGAGAAACTGTGGACTCGGTCATCATGACTACGGGACTAGCACCGGTAGCCGCCCTTTTTGCCATGCCTGCTTCTTTGAGAGTAAGCATAGAACAAGCCTGATAAAATTGCGAAAGCGGATTGCTTTGCCGAAGAAGCGTTCCAACACTATTATAGGCTTCGGAGAGGCCGGACACCATTTGAAGGACCAAACGATCATTCGAAACTAGCGCGCCAACGTTGCGAAGTTGTTCCGCCAATACCTTTAATCTTTTGCAATAAGTCAAAACGTTAGGGAAATCTTCCATATTGACATGGGAGAAATCCTGCTCAAGAGTAACAACTCTAGAATTTTGATTATCTTGGAATATATCACACAATCTATCCCAAGTCGCTTGTGTCAGGCTCAATAATCGTTTGCAAAAGGTCGCTTGTGGAATATATCCACTGGAGGACAGTGGCATCAAGAGTCGTCCACAACTTAGGATCATCCTCGCGTTTTGGAACCTCCGTATCCTCAGGAGCCGCGGGGATTATGTGATGGATAACTTGATGCGAACGTGCGTGAATTTTGAACAGTTCGGCCCACGTCGCATATTTGACGTTTTCTATTTCAAGAACAAGAGGGATGTTATTCTTGATATGAGAAACTGTAAGGGCGGATGAAACGTGTTCCGGAATGTAGACATATTGATAGAACAATATATGATTGAGGGATTTGGAAGAAATTTTTTGGGAGAAAGGTGAATCGTCGGCACAAAAACCGAGATGGAGGGCTCGGATTTCGAGGCTTAGGGCGAGAAGGGGGAAGAAATTTTGGAGAGGATTTTAAGACCCAGACTTCTGATACCATGAACGAAATAATCTCTTTATTATTTTCATTGATTGAAAGAGTATATATACATTTACATATTTCCATAATAGGAAAATCCTATTCCTATTCTATTCCTAAAACCTTGTTCTACTTGGATACTAACTATACAATTATGGTAATACAAATATTATGGTAAGTATACACTACTAATTATATTACAACTTTACCTAAACTAGGATACTAAAATATATTACCTAACTATACCGTGTATATGGGAAATCCGAGAATCCGACTCAATATACATAGGATATACACGTGTATATCCTTTGTATATTTAACACTACCCTCAAACATTACAGACCATTTTTATCATTCTTTTGCAGTAAATAACAAAAATGATCCCTTATGTTTGAGGTTAGGTTCAAAATTGTCCCTTAAGTATGCACTTAACAATTTTGGTTCTTTAAGTTTGTCTAAAGTTAACTCTTTTAGTCTACACCAAATATTTATCTATCTATGTTGGTTAGATTTGATGAAACTACACAACAACAACATATCCAATGTAGTCCCACAGGTCACAAATGTGGTCTGAGGAGGGTAGGATGTATCTAGATCTTACCCCTACCTTTTTAGGATAGAGAGGCGATGGGAAGTATAAGAAAGAAAGGAAATTAGTGGGAACTCATATTTAGAGGTATAATTTTTTATAGTTTCTACTATTTTTAATATATCTCAAGAGTCTAGTGCGGCTTTTTGAAGTGTAATTTCTGCTATTTTTGTGTGTCTAAATGCAGTTTTGTGTGTCGCACATTTTAGGAGTTGATGTGACTTTTTTGGTGTTCATAGTTAAATCTTTTTCTCCAGTATTTCCGTCAAATCTACTAGATAGAGTTCGGTAATTATTTGATGGAGACTAGAAGTTACAACTTTTGGAGGACTTAAAGGACCAACACCACTAAATGCATACTTAAGGGACCGTTTTGAACCAACCCTCAAACATGAGGGACCTTTTTTGCCATTTTCTCAAAACTAGTTTGTTGCTTAGTTTTCAGTAATACACCTTTTGTTCTTTCTGTTCTGAAAAGTTGGTTATTTTGCCTTCTATTTTCTCATCTTCCACCAACATGTAAGCCTTAATGTATAAAGTTTACTTTTTGATTTATGGTTCTTGAATCTTTATGATTGTGATCTGTTTTTTTTTTTTTTTTTTTTTTTTTTTTAATCCAGGTTTCCAGTCTTGCGCCTGACTACTTCACTGGTATTACCCAGACGTCCTGGAGGTAATAGGACCGGTCCTTCAACACTATTACCAAGTAAATCACGGGATGTGCTCCGGTGGCCAGTTTTTCTGGGAGCGTACAACTGATCAATGAGACAAGGTCAAATTCCCCAACATGCAGAGTTTTTTCGTGCTTGCGGGGAATCGAACCCACGCTGTCCCATGCCAGAGCGCCTTATAGCGCCCAGGCTTTGCCACTGGACTATGCCCCGGAGGACGATTGTGATCTGTTTTGATCCTTACAATTTGGGTTGCTCATGGGATATTTGGATCTGTCTGTCTTATCTATTTAATTCTATGGCTTTTTGGGATATATAGATTCTGGGGTTTTATTTTGCTGTTTAATTTCGAATTTCCAGTGAAAAAGGAGATAATTTTACTATTTGTTTCCTAGTGAGATCTGTAATCTGTATTCATGTGTTAGATTTAAGAATTTTGTCAAGTTTGTCCAGCATATCTTCGTCAAAGCTTGTCTGTTACCCCGTGTATATCTTTCAGTGACGAAGCTAGGATTTTCAGTAAGAGGATTTATTATATAAAGAACTAAATATACGAAGAAATCAACATTTAGCATATATACACAAAAAATAACTTTAACCTTGTATATATAGTGTAACATTTTTGGCGAGAAGTGTTCGGATAAACCCTTGCGTCTCCTAGCTCCGCCTCGGGTTATTGTGCCTTCTATTTCGTTTCATTGTAACTTAGTACTCCCTCCATTTCAATATGTTTGTCTGTCTAAAAAAAATGTCTCTTTCCTAATTTGACAACTCTTTAATTTCAACCTTTCACATGACATATTTAAGACCACAAGATTAAAGGGTATTTTGGTACATTATACATTATCTTTAGTTTAATACCACATGATTCTAAAGTCTTCTTTATTGTCTTAAACTTCGCGTCAAGTCAAACTAAGACAAACACAGTGAAATGGAGGGAGCACCAATGATGCACTGAGAACTGTTCTAGATTGGAAGAGGAATAGAAATGAAGGGAATATTAGAAGTGTATGTTCTGTTGGGAGATTTTGCTCTATGGTACTTTATAAAGCAGTACGAGAAGTATTTAACTATTACAAGTATTCGAAAGGATAAACAAAGATTCAATAATTCAACATGGAATCTGAAAATTACAATAGTTACACAAGTAAAAACTGGAAATTCCAGTTTTATAGAAGACGGAAAAATATAAATTGGTTTTTGCTGAGTCGAGTGTAGCACTCTGTCCTTAAGACAATATTGCCCCGTATGTATCCTTTATACGTCCTGGACAATTTGTCTCCCAAGATAAAACAGCAATGGAACCCTTGAGCAAAGGAAACTCAAGAGCTACCGTGAAGAATATTGAGTAACGAAATGATGCTTGGAAGTTGTAGGAAGAAAACTATTTCGGTTGTGTATTTTCGTGCAATCGTTTTTTCGCATCTGTTTCGTATTTTCGTGCATATGTCTTAGTGCTCAACAATGGTGTAAGGGGGTGTTTATATAGGTGAGGGAGGGGCTGAAAAATCGCCTCCATAATAGCCAAATAATGGCCATTATGGAGGTAGTAAAGCCACCAACATAAACGGTGAAAGACCAACGGATTTGGCCATTATAGGAGGAGTAATTCAGCCAAAATAAATGGCTGAATTAAGTGCTTGGCAATCGCTTTGACTGTCCAGATCTCGGAAACTTGAGGGACCAAACCGCACATCTTGAAACTTCGGGGACCAAATCGTAAATCTAAAAAAATTTCGGTCCGAATCGTACATCCGGAAACTTCGGGATCAAACCGTACTTCCGGCAAAGTTTTCTCGGCCCAAAAAGATAATATCGAAGAAGACCCACGCCCCCACGGCCCCACGCCCCACGACCCACGACCGTGACCCGTGACCCGAGAACCGGAACTCGAACCGGACGGGACGGGCGGGCGGCGGCGGCGCGCGTGTGGTCTTTCCTCGAACCGAAGCACATCTAGGTCCTCCCTCCTTTAAACACATGGGATACCCCTTGGGGTCCCAAACCCCAAACCAATTTCGAATCTTATATACACAACAATTCTTTCTTCCTCTACCGATGAGGGAGAATTACACACAATACCACACTTTTCATGCTTCAAACACCTTACTTCGTGAACCAATATCTCTTTCATTTCTCAATGAAATTTGACGATTCTTGGCCCTACGGTTATCTACGTATTTAGTAGATCATGCATGTGTGAAGAACCAGATTCTCCAACATACGTTACACTAGTGTTTAAGCCGTTAAAGTTGGTCGGTCGCAACTCCCGCCAAAGGCAAATTTCCAACAATCCCCTCTTGAAAGAGATTTTGGCGCACTCACATGGTGTCTTTTCATTTCCAGCAATATTTCAGCGGACCGATGTTGCATAAGGAGAGGTAGCCTCACTTTGAACCTTCCATAGTTGAATACCATCGGACTTACTTACACGCGCGGTGAATGTGATGTCTTGAACCGTCGTGTTTAGTGTAAGCCAAGACAACGGTACCAACACAACAAATTCCCTTACTCTCTTCTTCGTAATGTTTTGTCCGTTTTGGCCATGGACAACGTCTTGGATTCTTAAGTTCGTTCGATTTGAGGCGGCCCGTCCTCGCACTTAAATAGGTGGTCTCCTACAAGGTATCCTGCTATACCCCACTTCACAAGTGTTAGGAACCATTAAAAGTTTTCCAAAGACCTAACCTCAACTCGTTGAGGATCATTACGAGTTTTGAAAACTTAACCTTTACCCATACTGCAGATAGCACTTAACGTCTATCTCGGGAACGACTTTGGATTTGGTGTTTCTTTTCGAAATCACTATCCGAAGTGCTCATGCTTCCACCGAAGCGATCAACCGAACCTTTACAACTTAGTTTTCCCATTGAACCAAATTACCGGGATCTCAGTTCGTAAGGTTGGGTTTCCACCGTATTGGTCCGTATATTTTGGGTTTTAAGCCCATTCCCCTAGACAGCAGAACACTTGATCTCCGGGTAGTCCCTTAGTTTGTAAACAAGAAAGTGACACCCGTGATGATCAACCGCCATACGGTCTTATGTCTCCGACGATCCCGACAGATATGTCCAGACGCCGTCATCCGTGTCCTTTCTAAAGCCGACCGGCTAGCCACAAAGTGTAGAACCGTCGAAGGCACGGGTTTCTCCCAATGAGGGACGTCCTCTAATGAGTCGTGAAGTTACTCAACTTCTTTCATGCTTTGTATAAAGCGATAAACTCGATACCATCATGAATCGGTCGATGCAAGTTTGCTTAGAGGATTTCCAAGAACCACCATACACATTTACTTGTGGCTTTGGTGTTCTTCGATCGATGTCCGGTTTGCATCACCGTGTTCTCTCGTAACCGCCTGGACATCCAGAATACTATAATCCGTAGATAAGCGAATAATTCGGATATCGTCATATCCGACTTAACGCCTTCTATTGATCATGTATTAAGATCATCGATGAACCTTAGTTCAACCGATCGTTTGTTGGACGATACCTGTGTCGGTTGTAGTGTGTACAATACATTGAACTACACGTGACCCGAGCATATCGCTCCTTGTCTATGGGTGCACCGTGATTCCAATCAGTTCTATGATTCATATCCATTGGTGGCTTCAACGAGAATGCCAACTATCGACCAGTCCGTTAGATGTCTTAGAACTCCAATTCCTAAGATGTCATCCGTGATACCCATATCTTTCATATCGAGACTTTGTTTCAATATGATTTTCACTCTAAGACCGTTGGTTTTCCAACCGTTGGCTTTCTAACTTCGAGTCAATGTTTCGTGATCGATTCATTGTTTCTGTTTTTATCGAGACTTTCGGGACCAAAATGTTAACATTTCGGGGACCAAAATGAAAGTTCAGGAAGAAGCCCAACAGTTCAGCAAACCAATTCTGATCCTCTTCTTCCAACTCTCCGGTTGGGAAGGCTGTTTCAATACCCATGCCATGTAAGACAACAATGGCCCTGGATGTGAAACTACTCTCAGGGGAGCACTTTTTACAACCCAAAGGTTCTTTTCCCGGAGGAAGATCAACCATTACACACGTATGGTTCCATATGATGGAATCTATTTCTCTCTTTAGCTTCTTTCCAAAGCAGTGCTTTTGGAGATGACAATTCTTTGTTAATTGTCCATGGTTCGTTCTCAACCATACAAGCTAGAAGGTGTGGAACAAGTCTTTGTCCCCTCTTTGCTCCATCTTGGTTCAACATCTAGAATCTCTGAGTTCTGCAGATCTGGAAAATTAAGTTCCGGATATCCAAGAACTTTCGAGTCTCGTAGATACGGAACGTCTAGTTCGGACGGTCGAGCCCTCGCGGGTTCTTGTTAACCTTGAGCAATTACTCCTTTTTCCTATTTCAAGGAAAGTTATCTTCAATGAATTCAACATTCTTTGATGCCAAGAGGCGATCAACACTACTGTTATTTGCAGATCCAGTGGATATGCAATCTACAGTCTTAGGTCGAACTTGACCTGTTTCGGTAGTCCATCTTTTACCAAGCTACCCCACATAATTTGGGTGTACGACTTCGCACTTGGCTAACACCGTTAGACTGAGGTGAGTAATGAGCAGTCGTTTAATAAACGATGTTTCATATTCTCCCCCTCTATCACTAAGAATTTCTCAATCCGTAGGCTTAGTTAATTTTCAAATTCTGCTTTGTAGCGCTTATCCGGTTCAACAACTTCATCTTTGCTTTTCAACAAATAAAGGATTCCATACGTTGTACTATCATCAATGAAGATCACAACGTACTTGTCTCCCCCCTCTATTTTGTATAAACTTCAAATCACCAAGTAGGTGTGACTAAGTTCTAGAGGAGCGGTGCTTCTTTCGCTATTCCCTTGACGGAATTTGGAAAGGTGATTTTGCCTCTTCATCTACCTCACATTTATTTTGAGGGTTTATGTCGTCAGAAGGCAACAATCTCAACATCGTTAGCTTTTGAATGACTTGCTATTTAACGTGTCTTAATCTATGATGGCATAGATGCACGGATTACAAATATATCATTCATTTGGCTACAGACATACTGTACCATTCTTAGTTATTACAGCACTGTTGGACTAGTCTCAAACCAAAGCTTGACCAACGGCGTCCCTTAAACCAAGTTAGGGACATGTATCACATCATCTTAGAGTGATCTCATTCCCCGAAGTCCTATTGAGGACAACCTCTCCAACCCCTTCTACTTTAGAGGTGGTGTTGCTTCACATAAACAACCTCTTACCCGTGGTTAGGCGTAACCGGATCATATATGATCCAGATACTCGGCCCACCCTCCAGTTGCTTTGGGATCGAGTGTCCAATTTCTTTCTTCGCCTTTCTTTAGGCCTTCGATCATTAAGACTGGAAACTCGGCCCACCTTACTAGGTGTCCATTACTTTTCCTATGAAATGAATTCTGGCACCACTCCAGTCGCCCGGAGGCTTTATATGACTGAGTGTCCAATATCATCATATCAAAGGAATTTTGGCCCACTCCGATCGCCGGAGGCTTTGTATGACTGAGTGTCCAATATCATCCTATCAAAGGAATTTTGGCCCACTCCAGTCGCCGGAGGCTTTGTATGACTGAGTGTCCAATATCATCCTATGAAGGATCTTCTGCCAAATAATATGACAGGCTCAACGTTATCAACTTTTAGACTCCTTCCGTTAAGATTGGTGCCCAGATAATTGTTGGCGCTTACTTAAGAGTGGTAAGAGTTTTCGCACAGTTAGTGGATCTTTCTCCATTGTATGTGCGACATACTTTACACACTTTAGTAATTACACTTAAAAGAACGGATCTTCTTAAGTCGTTTACAAAATCCAATCTTTAAACGGAAAAGAAGATGAGATTAAACTTCTGATTTGTTAAAGCATAAGGAATATAAATTATTTTCATATTCCTCCTTACTTTAATCCATTTTTAATCAGACATAATTTAATCTTTATTCTTGACAAGTAAGAAAAACTACTTATCCCAATTTCGGATTCTGGCTCACTTCAGTCACTTCATCAGACTGAGTGTCCATTTCCTTCTCACCATTAATCGGATCCTTTGTCTGGGACAGATATAGGCCTTCTGCTACAAGATAGAATAACATCTTCAGTCTTCTCCTCTTGTCCCGAGTTGACATCCTCAAAGCTTTCGAGAGCGCTTGTTTCCACCGGTCTTGGTAGCGGTGACACCATGAACACGTTCATCATCATCACTCTCTTCTACCAGAAAACCATTTCCATATCCAGATTTGGTCACACAACTTTTGACCGACATCTTTCGAACACTAATAGTAATACAATACAAATATTGTCTTAAGATTGTTGGGAGATTTTGCTCTATGGTACTTTATAAAGTAGTACGGGAAGTATTTAACTATTACAAGTATTCGAAAGGATAAACAAAGATTCAATAATTCAACATGGAATCTGAAAATTACAATAGTTACACAAGTAAAAACTGGAAATTCCAGTTTTATAGAAGACGGAAAAATATAAATTGGTTTTTGCTGAGTCGAGTGTAGCACTCTGTCCTTAAGACAATATTGCCCCGTATGTATCCTTTATACGTCCTGGACAATTTGTCTCCCAAGATAAAACAGCAATGGAACCCTTGAGCAAAGGAAACTCAAGAGCTACCGTGAAGAATATTGAGTAACGAAATGATGCTTGGAAGTTGTAGGAAGAAAACTATTTCGGTTGTGTATTTTCGTGCACTGTTTTTCTGCATCTGTTTTTGTATTTTCGTGCATATGTCTTAGTGCTCAACAATGGTGTAAGGGGGTGTTTATATAGGTGAGGGAGGGGCCATTATGGAGGTAGTAAAGCCACCAACATAAATGGTGAAAGACCAACGGATTTGGCCATTATAGGAGGAGTAATTCAGCCAAAATAAATGGCTGAATTGAGTGCTTGGCAATCGCTTTGACCGTCCATTCTCGGAAACTTGAGGGACCAAACTGCACATCTTGAAACTTCAGGGACCAAACTGTACTTCTGGCAAAGTTTTCTGGCCAAAAAAGATAATATCAGAAGACCCACAGCCCATGACCCCGGAACTCGGAACCGGACCGGACGGGCGGCGGCGGCGCGCGTGTGGTCTTTCCTCGAACCGAAGCACATCTAGGTCCTCCCTCCTTTAAACACATGGGATACCCCTTGGGGTCCCAAACCCCAAACCAATTTCGAATCTTATATACACAACAATTCTTTCTTCCTCTACCGATGAGGGAGAATTACACACAATACCACATTTTCCATGCTTCAAACACCTTACTTCATGAACCAATATCTCTTTCATTTCTCAATGAAATTTGACGATTCTTGGCCCTACGGTTATCTACGTACTTAGTAGATCATGCATGTGTGAAGAACCAGATTCTCCAACATACGTTACACTAGTGTTTAAGCCGTTAAAGTTGGTCGGTCGCAACTCCCGCCAAAGGCAAATTTCCAACATGTTCTTGTCTTGGTGCTTAAACTTTTTGGATAAAATTTCGAAGATTAACTTAAGATTGATTTAGGTGAAGTCCCAGCTTAACCTAGTGTATTTATTGATTAGAAAACTATATTATCTTGTGTCGTAATTCATCAATTTGTTTCTGGATAATTTTTGGTGGTGGCTATCAGGAGCTTAGAAAATCATAAGTTGAGCTGTTAAATGAAGCTACCCTGTTAGAGATACTATTAACCATGCATCTCTGTTTATTTCTGCAAAGATTATATATATCTTCAAGTTATTAAAGACATTTAGTAATCCGTCTTAGCAACAAATTTCGTGTCTAAGAAAATCAAAACAAGGAGAATTTAACAAAGTGTAGTATTATAATTTGAAATATATTTTATAATACAACCTTTAGAATTTCTCCAAGTTTGGACAAAGTATCATCTTGGTCGCTTGTTCTTAAGTTTGACAGATTTAAATTTAAAATTCAAGGGTTTGAAGGTTAATACTAAATATTGAATTTGAATTTGAGTGTGAACTTGATCTATTTGTCACAGATGTTTTGATGAGCGCCACAGACAATGTAATTTTGATCTTGAATGCCTTGATATTTGATTTGTCTTTATTCTTGATCTTGAAAATGTGTATAAGTGTTTGAATACAACTTATAGAGCAATGCTAGAAGCGTCTTTTATCGTCATAGCTCTCTCTTGCTTCTTCTTGTTTAGGATTACTTTAGATGTGATCCCTTTATATAGGTGTGAGTTAGGGTCCTTCATATAGGTATGAGGTAAGGGTGTGGGATGGAGTAGCCTCCAAGTAATGCTAATGTAGTTTTGGGCTTGAAACATGGATGACCATTTGATAGAAGCCTAACTAAATGAAACGGCGCAATGAAATAGGCTTTTATTTAAACTCTTTCTGGTTGGATTTAAATAATTAACCCAATCATATTAGCTCATGATTCAATTTGTGTTTAGAACATGCAGCACAAGAAACTCATTAAATAGAAGAATCTTTTTGGATCTACAATGAGTATCCATGTGAATCCTTGATTATCTTGTGTGTTCATATTCGAACTGGGATGGCCCAACCGGTCATGCCAAATTAGAAAATCATCTGGATTAGTTAACTTCTTGTTTACTGTTGTAAAATGTTACTTATGTAGATGTTCATACAAAGTCCAATTGGCTAGTGGCTATTATATCAACAAGTATCTAGTTAGGTGGTAATTTATGGGCAAGTGAAGATAAATGACATTCATGCACTATAAGTATATGTCAAAGTGGCAAAGCTCTTTAACGAGTGTCTTGTTAGAACAAATTACACATCGCATGTTAGGTGCCCTCTCCAACCCATATAAATAGGTCCCAAGATGACCCCGTGATGAAGTTGTAGAATGAGATTAACGGTATCATAACATTTCTCTTGTTATGCTGTCTAATTCTGTTATTTCGTAACACGTTATCAACATGATTGTCTAAGTAAATAAGACTCAACTTAGGGGTGAACATAGACAATCGTGTTGATGACGTGTTGTGAAATAGTAGAAGTGGACGGTGTAATGAGAAAATACTTATTATATCGTCGATATCATTCTATATCTTCATCATGATATGAGAAGACACTTAACTATGTGTAATTTAACTAAGAAGGTGCATGATTATACTTCCTAGATCCAAAACACTTGTTAAAGAACTTTTTACATGCACTTAGTGCAGAAAGGAAAAGAAATACTTACAAGGTTTGATCATTCAAGTGTTAATTAACATGTAGGGCCACTTTAAAATTATAGTCACCTGGGGTTATTTTAAATCTCCAAAGGACTAAAAAGCTATTCAAAGTTGTGGAGGTAGTTCACCACTATCTCATAGTTGGGCCACGTCTAGTGTCCTTATATTTAGTAAACCAATGTTGACTAAATTGAAGAGGTTTTGGCTGTTTCAAGAATTAAAATGACCCCGTGATGAAGTTATAGAATGATATCAACGTTATCATAATATTTCTCTTGTTACACTATCTAATTCATTTATCTCATAGTGCGTCATCAACATGAAATGTCTAAGAAATAAGACTCAACTCCGGGTGAATATTGACAATCGTGCTGATAACATGTTATGAAATAGCAACATTAGACGGTGTAATAAGAAAATGCTTATTATATCGTTGATATCATTCTACATCTTCATCATGATGCGAGAGGACACCTAACCATGTGTAATTGACTAGGTAGGTGCATGAGTATACTCCTGATCTAAAACACTTGATAAAGAACTTTTTTTTCAAAAAAAAGTATTACTTTGGAGTTTGGTCAAGGTTCTTCGATAGTAAGAACATTGTATGCAAAGCAGAAAGGAAAAGAAAATACTCACAAGGTTTGATCATTCAAGTGTTGATTAACATGTGTGGCCACTTTAAGTTATAGTCACCTGGGATTATTTTAAATCTCCAAAGGACTAAAAAGCTATTTAAATTTGTGGAGGTAATTCACCACTTTCTCTTAGTTGGGCAACATCTAGTGTCCTTGTATTTAGTAAATCAATGTTGACTAAATTGAAGATGTATTGGCTGCTTCAAGGCAAGACTCATTTTGAGCTTGCTAGAAAGGTTTAAAATATCAGGTGGATGAGAGAGCAAATTCTCAAGAAAATAACATGAAGTTGTCTATACAGTACTAATTGGTGAACTACATTGTCTTTTAGCTCTTAAAATGTCTCCTCAAGATGATGGAATTCTGTTTTCTCTCCTTTAAGTTCTGACTGCCTTTTATTGTCTCGTGTGTAACACGAGCAGCATTTACCTTGAAGGAGAGAATACAGGTTGATTCTTTGGTTATCGAATTAGTTTGTTTTATTCTGATCTTTCTGATTAAACCTTTGTCTCTTGTTCTTCGCTTAGCATACTGTTTTGTTGTAGCTACTGCTTCTTTTTCTTATTTGACCTGCTTTATTATTGCTTTGTTCTTAGCCGAGGGTCTATTGGAAACAATCTCTCTACCTCCCAAGGTATGAGTAAGGTCTGTGTACACTCTACCCTCCCCAGACCCCACTGACGTGTACACTCTACCCTCCCCAGACCCCACTGACGTGTACACTCTACCCTCCCCAGACCCCACTTGTGGGATTTTACTGGGTATGTTGTTGTTGTTGTTGTTGTTGTTCTTTCTGATTAAACCTTTGCAGATAAGGCTGATCGACCTATCAGTACATGCATCTACTTCTTGCTACCTTCTGGAAGTGCGTCTCATCTTCACCGGATACCATGTGCGGAAACATGGCATTTTTATATGGGAGAGCCAATCACGGTGAGTACTAATACACTGGTGACCTTTCTTGTAGTCTACATGGATCTTTTTGCACCAGATTAAGATTATCTGAGCTGTCTTTCTGCATCGACCCTGCGGATGGAGAGGGATTCGAACCCTCGGTATTTCATAAAATACTTTGGTTTTCAAGACAGACTATTTTTCTGTATATTTAGTGTCCTGTTTTTGTTAAGGTGTGAACTGTTTAAAGTAAGTAAAATGTTGCACTAAACGTGCACTCACGGATCCTGGTATCATTTAACCTTTCTAACATTCGCTTAGTGTCCCAACTATATTAAGAAATATTCACCAATTTATTTTGCTCTTCATTAATGAAAAAAATCTTAATTTATCAAAAAAAAAAAAAAAAACTGCACACCTTCTCATAAGAGCAAAAACATTCGTCCTTCATTAGATAGGTCATGTTTATCTCAAGAAATACAATGAGTTTAGTGTTTAAGAATCTTAAAGGTTGAACCCGTCAAGTTTAAATGCTGGATCCACCTCCGCATCTCAGTCTGGAACTTCGGAAGTAAACAACATGTTGTTCTTCTGGAAAAGAGTTTTTTTTTATTTTGGATCTTCATAATCGTTCTTCACGATAATCTCACATTTGTTATTCCCCGTTAAGATTTATGCACTGTTTATTCACCAATGTTTTCCTAGAAATGACAATGTTAACACTTCTTGTGCTTTCAGGTGATGGAACTAAATGAGACTGATGGCAAGGTGAAGATAACTTGCATCGGACCCGATCCCCTTGTAGATGATCAACACGTGCAGTATACAGTACCTTCAAACGTATGGTTTGGTGCATTTCCCACAAGGGACTACAACATTTCTTCTGATATGCTGCAAGTAACGAAAGAGCCTACAAGGGATGGTGAGAAGCATTTCTCTCTGGTTGGATGCACCTGTGCTCCAGCATTCCAGTTTGAAGACTTTGAACTGGCGAAATGTTCTGATCTTGTTTCACGTTTTCCTGCTCATGAATCCCTCATCTCTTTGCTCACCTTCCCTGAGTGAACATGCTTATTGCGTTTTTTGTTCTTTCACCACTTCCTTTGAGAGATCTGTAACGATTCACGGAACCATAGTAGCTTTTGCATTGACTTTATATATATTAAGAGATCTACTAAATATTTATAAATATTTGAATGGGAATACTTGTTTGTTTCCTGTTTCATATACTGGTGTGTAATTTGTTCAGAGTGGCAATAAAAGGCAATCAGATTTCCTGTCTAGTTGAAACTAGTTTCCTATTTCTGGAGAATATCTTTTTCAGCCTAGTTCATTTTCCCTAGTGTAATGTTATTAATAGAGAAGGCTCTTTCATACTTGGCATCCAGGTCTACTATACCCGAGCAGCATCCCGGCACAATTGTTACTAACGCTACATGATATTGACTGAAACCTAAAGAGATACTAAGGTGTAATATTGTTACTAGAAAATTAGTCTTTCATACTAACCAAATATACATGATATATAACTATTTTATAAAAATTCAAGATAAGAAGAAAGCAAGAAAAGGATAACAATCACTTTAGGAATGCCATTGTGAGGAATATAGAAAAGTAACATGATTAGAGATGGCAGTGGATCCTGGACCCGGTCCGGATCCGGTGGATCCAAATTCGTTTTATAGGATGTGGATCTTCAAAATTTGGACCTGACGGATCCGGATCGGACCCGGATCCGTTTCTGACGGATCGGATCTGGATCTGGATCTGGATCTAGATCTTGTATTTGAGATCCGTATCCGATCTAGATCCGACCCGTGGATCCGTTTTTTATTAAAATATATTCATGACCTAGAATGTAATTTTATAAGTATTTTCTTAAAATTGCTAAGCACATCCTTGCAAGTTTAATTCTCAAAACAAATTTAATTTATCCCCGCGTTAACTCAAAAACTAAAAAATAAAGAGGTAACTTCGATAATAAAATCAATGTTATATTAGTGAATGACTAACATCTCCATAGACAAGTAGTTAAAATTATATTCACTTCATTTGTGAAGATTCCAAGCACATGCAAGTTCTGCATTTTGAAAATACTAGTCAACATTTTCCACAACTATTGTCATTGTCCAACATTTTCAATTAATAGCTCACAATCAAAATGAGACAACGAACAAAATATCTCATATGAACATTTCAAAATTGAAACACAGTAGACTGTTAGCTAAGTAAAAATCGTTTATCAGTTAAAAAAAAAATTCTTAGCAAGGTTACATTCTTAGCAAGATAATTTTTTTTACATGTCGATCTAGATACGATCCGTGGACCCGGTGGATCCTATGGATCCGGATTTGGATTTGATTTTTATAGACCCGATGGATCTGGATCCAGGTATGAAAAACGGATCTGGATTTGGATCTAGAAGGATCCGATCCAGATCCGATCCGTTGTCATCCCTACCTATGATATCGAAAATTTAAGCTTTTTTCTCACGTCTTAACTTCACAGATAGAATTGGAGAGTGAGACCGTAGTACTCACACTCTATGCTTTTGAGAGACTGAAAGAGAATAATATTTTGATTATTTTCATTAATGTAAAAAGAATATATACCTGATATACAATATTTAATTATGAAAATTAAATCTACATTTTTTTAATATAAGACTACTAACATAATTACACTTGTACAAGAATTCTATAATTATATACCAAATATACATGAGTACGTGTATATTCTGTCACACCCCAGCAGTTATAGCGGGCGGTTGTCGTACCCTGTACGCTGAGACTGTCCCTGAAATCTTCAAACAGAACTAAGGGAAGACCCTTAGTAAAGATGTCAACAATTTGGTACCGTGAAGGGACATGCAAGACACATACTTGTCCACGAGCTACCTTTTCGTGAACAAAGTGAATATCCATCTCGATATGTTTAGTGTGTTGATGTTGGATCGGATTTCCAGAGAGATAGACCGCACTAACATTATCGCAATAAACCAATGTAGCTTTCTGAATAGGAAAGTGAAGCTCTGATAAGAGATTACGCAGCCAACAGGACTCAGACACCACATTGGCTACCCCTCGATACTCGACCACCGCACTGGATCGTTATAAAGTTGCCTGGCGTTTAGCCGACCAAGAGACCAAGTTATCACCAAGAAACATACAATAACTAGATGTCGAATGTCTAGTATCTGGACATCCACCCCAATCAGCATCTGTATAAGACACGAGAGTAGATACGGAGGGTGGATATAAGTGCAAACCATAATCAAGAGTGTCTGAATGTAACACACAATGCGTTTGAGAGCATGCATGTGCTAGTACCTAGGATCATACATAAATAAACACACATGCTGCACTGTATACGTAATATCGGGCCTCGTGAATGTAAGATACTGAAGAGCCCCTGCAAGACTGCGATAGTGGGAGGGATCCTCGTAAGGTGTGCTAGAATTAGCACTCAACTTCGGTTTGATGTCAACCGAAGTAGGAGATGACTTACTGGATGACATGCAAGCCCATTCAATAATCTCTGATGCATACTTCCTCTGGGATAGAAATAGACCACCTGTATGACGAGTTACAACTATACCCAAAAAATAACTCAAAGACCCCAAGTCTTTCATAGCAAATTCAGAAGTGAGAAGAGACATGATAGACATGCGCAGTTTATCAGAAGAGGCAGTCAATATAATATCATCCACACATAACATAATGTATGCCAGAGAAGTACCACGACGATAGATGGACAGAGAATGATCAGACCTGCTGTGAGAAAACCCAATAGTAGACACATAATCTGCAAACCTTTTGTACCAAGCCCGAGAGGCCTGTTTTAGGCCATACAATGAATTCTTCAGCAAACAGCCATGGTTAGGATGATCGGGGTTCTTAAAACCCAAGGGCTGATGCATGTAGATTGTTTCCTTGAGATCACCGTGTAATAAAACATTTTTTACATCCAGATGATGAATAGGCCATGTTTTTTAGAGAGCCAGACTGAGAATAGTGCGAATGGTTGTTGGTTTGACCACCAGACTAAATGTCCCTCCATAATCCATGTCAACATGTTGAGTTTTGCCATTACCTACAAGACAGGCCTTATGCCTCTCAAAACAACCATTAGATTTTTCCTTATGAGTAAAATCCACATAAAATGAATAACATTGACACCAGGCGGACAGGGCACCAACTCTCACGTCTTATTTTCAATAAGAGCATTATATTCATCATCCATGACTATTTTCCAATTTGGATCATGAAGGACAGACATTGGGTTACGTGGTAGGGGTGATTGAGTGACATTAGAATTGAGATTAAAATGTCATTTTGGTTTTAAAATACCCCGTTGCCTATTAGTAATGGGCCCTTGACTCGGAATAGAAGTGGACTGGACCTGGGTCGATGTTTGAACGTCTTGGGATTGGCCAGCAGGCAGTGGACCTGCTGGCCTATGGACTGGACTGATGGACTTGATCGAGGATGTAGAAATCGGGCCAGAAGATTGTGGACCTGCTGGACGAGAAACTGGACCCGAATGGTGATGACTTGGGCCAGCAGGCAGTGGGCCTGCTGGCCGAGAAGCTGGACCGGGAGGAACCATAGATCTGACTGCTGGCCGAGAAGCAAGATCTGGAAACTGGGTAATTGGGACAGCAGATAGTGGTCACGGGAAATGAGTGGGCTTGCTGACTGATTTTGTCCACGGGTTGTTGGTCCAGATCCCGAGGTGAGGACCGAACCAAATGGTGGACCACATACGGTGAGAGCCCATCATCCAAAAAATTATAAGAATTAGACACGGAATTACACAATTTAGCAAGCGGAAATTGGGTTTCATAAAAAATAAAATGACGACTAATTATGATTTTATTAGAGGATAAATCAAAACATTTATAACCATGATGATTAGATGGATAAACCAAAAACACACAAGCAGGAGAACGAGTTTGAAGTTTGTTAATTGTAACGGATGGAAAAAGAAGATAGCACAAACACCCAAACACCCTAAGATGAGAATACGAAGAATCTTTATGATAAAGAATTCTTAGTGGAGATTGGTATGCTAATCCTTTGCTAGAGAGTATGTTAAGAAGGTAAGTACTCATTTGTAATGCATGATGCCAAAAGGAATGTGGTAATGAAGCATGGGCTAGTAAAGTTCGAATAATATTATCAATGGTATGAATTTTTATTTTGGCTTTCCCATTTTGTGAGGGCGTATGAGGACAAGAAAACCGAAAAGATATGTCATTAGCGTCTCAAAATCCCCAAAATGACCCATTATCACATTGAATGTTTTGAATTTTCCGTTCAAATTGGGTACGGATGAATGCTCTAAACAAAAGGAATATGGAAAAGACTTGAGACTTTTTAGATAATGGAAATGTCCACAAAAAATTAGAATAATCATCCAAAAATAACACATAATAACGGTGGCCCAAAGAGCTCAAAACGGGAGATGTCCACAAATCACTATGAATAATATCAAATGGCAATAAAGTACTAGAATTTGAGGCTACAAACGGTAATTTGACATGTTTCCCAAGCGGGCAAGAAGGACAAACATTAGTACTACGCGTACTATTACATTCAATAAAATTATTGTTTTTAAGAGAGAAAATAACATACGCCCTCGGATGACCCAAACGTTCATGCCACAAGGAAGGTGCTAAAGCGGCAAATGTTACGGTGTGACTTGATTAGTGGAAGTGGTGGTTGTTGACACTCAATTTTGTCCCGTCTTTTCCTATTTATTCGTAATTTTAAATATTTTTGGGCACCTCAAAAACAATTTTAATATAGGCATATATATATATATTTATTATTATTTTTTAATATCATTATTATTTATTATTATTATTATTATTATTATTATTCACATGTTTTACTATCATTTTGCCTTTTTAAAAGTCGTAATCATAATTCCACCCTAATATTCTATGTTATTTATTTTTGCAAAATTGCATCGCATTTCCACTTTTTTATAAGCATTAAGCATATCGCAAATATTATATTTTTATTATTATCACATCATTACATTTTTATTAAAATAATTTACATTTTTTCTTCAAAAGCATTTTTAAACCCCTTTTAGATTTTTTAACCCATAACCCATTTATTTCCCAATCCAAGTACAATTTCTACTCAACCCAAAATAATTCAACTCCCCCCTCTCTTTTTTTCCGGCCCACCCGAAACCCCCATTCTCAGCCCAAACACACCCCAAATCGTGGCCCAAAACCAATTCGCCCACCCATTTAACCCCCATTTCCTCCGGCCCAATCGGCCCAACTCCTGCAGCCCACACCCGACCGGCCTAGACCCAACTCACCCAACCACCCTTTTATCCCCCTAACCAAACTAACCCTAAAACAAAAAATCAAACACCTCTAACACCCTACACCCCAAATCGGCGCCGCACACCCCTAACCGCGACCCCACGTCGCCGGTCACCTCACCTCTGCGACCACCAACCCCCCTCTATTACGATGACACTACCAACCCTTCGACCCATACCCCTAAAATCCGCAACCCATGCCCCTTCAAATCAGTGATTTTTTGGCTCCTTTATTTGAAATTCAAACTCGTTCTAGAAGGTTGAAGGGTGCGAATCCATCTATAAATACCCCTTTTGTTCACTGTTAAAGAGGGAAATTTTGGAGGTCCGATTCCATCTAAAAAATATTTGTTGTGTTCTTGATTTTCAGCATTCGCCTTCCTAGTTATTCAAAGAAATAATTCCGAAAACAAGTCCAAATCGGAAGGAAAAGTGGTGAGTTTCATTCTTAAATTTTGGGGTTAAAATACCTCTATTTGCTTCGTGAACCCTACTCCGAAAATCTGCTTTTGTTTGTTGTACTTCACTGTTTTCGGGTTTCAGTTGGGTCACTGTTCTGATCGGGTCGGGTCAACCATGCTCGAGTAAAGTAAATTTTCATATTTATATGTTTTATACCTTGTTGTTGGTTATCTGAAAATCTGAGAAGAAATCAATTCGGATTGGAACTTCTGATCCGGGTCGGGTCGACCCGGTTCGGGTAAATTTCCAGATTTATATGTTGTATATCATGTTGGTTATCTGAAATTGGTGAAAATATTTAATTCGGGTTTGAGCCTCTGATTCGGGTCGGGTCGACCCGGTTTGGGTGTATTTCCTAATTTGTGTTTTTTACATCTTATTTGTTGGTTATCTGAAAAATCTGAGAAGAAACTGATTCGGGTTGAGATCTCTGATTCGGGTCGGGCCATCGATCCGGGTCGGGTCGACCCGGTTTGGGTATATTTCCAGATTTTTGTATTTTACATCTTATTTGTTGGTTATCTGAAAAATCAAAAAATAAAATTGATTCCGATTTCGATCACTGCTTCGGGTTGCATTTCTCGGATCGGGTTGACCCAAAAAGCTGGGTCGCCCATTCGGGTCACTGTTTAGAATCCGGGTCTGGTTTTCATAAACATTCCGAATCCTGTTTCGGTTCGGAAATTTTAGAATTCGAGTCGGATATTTTGATTGCTTGTTGTTTGTTTACTATTGGCACTTGAACATCTGTTATCCGGCTATGTTGTTATTTTGTTGATTGAACTAATACTGCATTCTCTTTGTTACTTTAATAATTTGAATAAACACTGCATTCTCTTCGGAAATCGTTTCTCAGTTTCAGTTTACTGTTTTCGATTTATTTTACTGATTTGTTACTTCATTTAGGCCAATGAAATTGAATTCGAGGCCGCGTCCCTTCTGAAGTCGCTTCTCTGTTTCAGTTTGGTTTTTGGCATTTAAACATCCATATACGGATATCTCATTGTTTTACTGATTTGAATAAATACTGCATTTAGGCCAATGAAATTGAATTCGAGGCCGCGTCTTTTCGGGAATTGCTTCTCGGTTTCTCATGCTGTTTCAGTTTGTTTTACTGATTTGAACAAATACTACACTTAGGCCAATGAAATTGAATTTGAGGCCGCGCCCCTTCGAAAATTGCCTCTCGGTTTCGGCTGTGCTGCTTTGGTATAATTTTGCCGATTTGAACATGATACTATATTTTGGCCGATGAAAATATTCGTCGATTTTGAGGCCTCCACGGTTGGAAAGACGGAAATATAACTTCTGGGCAAGGATGAAACTTAAATCTTTTTCTTATTTCATCCGAGAGATCAACATGTTTAGTAGGCGAGACAACTAAAATGACCGACGAGTTATATGTTCGCAGCCACGGCGTGATTGGAATGATCTTTCTTTTTCATCCGAGAGACCAACATGTTTAGTAGGCGAGACAATTAAAATAACCACCGAGTCATATGTTTGCAGCCACGACATGATTGGAATGGTCTTTTTTCAAAATTTAAGTCTGAGCCCTCTGTAATCAAAACATTTACTGTTTTGGATACGGATCCGAAGTTATTTATAATTAGTTGTTTCTAACCGTTTGTTCTTGACAGCTCGCAAGGAAAAAAGTCAACAAAGGCAGATACTCCCCTGAGATTATTTATTGTGTTGTTCTTACTTTCTTTAATT
This sequence comes from Anisodus tanguticus, assembly GCA_034509755.1. Lineage (NCBI taxonomy): Eukaryota > Viridiplantae > Streptophyta > Magnoliopsida > Solanales > Solanaceae > Anisodus > Anisodus tanguticus. The sequence continues at coordinate 1,926,165 of CM067558.1, forward strand.
CAGTTTTATCTCGTTCTATATTGTATTATTATTTATTGCACTTATGTAATTATTGAAATGCGTAGAATAGGTAGACTTAGAATTAGTTCATAGGGTAGTTTAAGACTTGAAGCCCGTCACTAGCTTATTTACTTGTAGGCTCGGTTAATTCAAACTTAGAAACCCTCCGCTAGTTATTTATTTGTAGGCTCGTCATGCATATTCAAATTTTTCAAAACAACTTTGGTCATCTTTTATTCGCTTTATTAATCATACAATTAAGTTTATCTTTTTTCAATTGTACAAACTCAAAATGATTTTCAAAAAATTACTTCTTTGGCATTATAAGTAATTAGTTTTTTTTTCTTGCTATTAATCGTCTCAAATGCATATTTTTTTAACTTTACATGTATTTTTCTTTAAATATCATATAAATGCATACTTGTACAAAATGCATTCCTTTACTAAATATTTGCAAACATCTTTTTAACTTTATATACTTTTAAACATGTATTTTACCTTAGCAATAATTAACCTGAGTTTGACCGGATAACCGCAAGTTAGCAGATCTTAAAGGATGCCTAACCCCTTCCCTTTAGGATAATAAAGAACCCTTACCTAGAATCTCATTATTTTTGCAGACCTTAAAATTGGAGTTATATTGCATCATTTAGTCAACATTTAGGTGTCCTAATTCACCTTAGAATAATTAGGTGGCGACTCCTTAACCATTTACCCAAGAATCACCAATACGTTGTGCTCCGCTTTGACCGCGAGTCGAAAAATGGGCGCGACAGTGGTGATTGGATAAAGCTCGCCCCGACTATTAAATCTCATTAGAGGTATCTCCGTCGTAAAATCCTTCACAGAAAATCCAAAAGGGTCAAAGTCAACAAAAACCCAATTATCAGTTGTAAATTTTTGAACATACACCAAATTTTTAATTGAGGAGCATGAAGGACATTTTTCAAGGCTAAAGGTGGGTTCGAGGGAGATAAATTTGTGTGACCAAAACCACAAATTGGAATTGAATTACCATTACCAATAATTATGCCACGATTTTTGCTCAAATTGAAATAAGATGAGAGATTACCTGGCGCGGACGTCATATAAGAAGTGGCACCGGTGTCCATATACTAATTTACGTCCGGATGATTTAATCCAAGTGTATGCGTCACTGCCTCGATATCCATGGGAGTTGGAGTCGTCACTGGGCCCGCAGCAGTGAAGGCCTGCTGAGGTTGAGGCCCAAGCGGTGCCATCCGCTACCGGGGCCGATCTGTCTCACCGCCCTGAACGTCGAAAGGTGTTGGGCCTGGCCTAAATCGCTGGACTGCCTGTTGCAAAAGGTGGACTGGGCCACTGCCCACTGGCCCAGTCCCACGACCACTGTGCATCGGCCTAAGGCTACGACTAGTGGTGCTGCGGCCTAGTCTGCTGACCGCTGCCATGAGTTCCTCTGCCACTGCCACGGTTGTCGCCACTGCCATCACCACCACCGCGGCCGCCGTTGCGGTGTTTGCCTATATTTTTTCAATTTTGGCCCTTTTTACCGCCACCATTATTACGGTTTTGGATAGAATTTTCTGAGAATGAGTGAGGGTCATCGGTGTCAAGGGATGTGGCTACCATCATAGCAGAATTGGCTCAGGTTTCCGCCTTTTTAGCCAACCCGGCTTCTTCTAAGGTGAGCATGGAATGTGCTTGGTAGAATGGTGGGAGAGGATTGCTTTGACGAAGAAGAGTTCCAACGCCATTATAAGCCTCGGATAAGCATGCAACCATCTGAAGAACAAGACGATCATTTGTGACGGGTGCGCCAATATTTTTGAGTTGATTCGACAACTCCTTGAGCCTTTGACAATATGCTGAGGCATTCGAAAAATCCTCCATGTTGATGTGGGAGAATTCCTACTCAATGATCACGACACATAAATTTTTGTTGTCCTGGAATATGTCACGTAACCTATTCCAAGCTTCCATTGCCGTGGCGTCGGGTTCAATAATAGTCTGAAAGAGGTCCGTAGAGATGGTGGAACAAATCCACTGGAGTACCGTAGCATCAAGAGTTGCCCACAACTTTATTTCATCATCGGTGATAGGCACCTTCTCCTTGACTTTTTCCGGTGGGACGATGTGATGGAGAACTCTATTAGACCGTGTGTAAATTTTAAATAGTTCTGCCCACATCACGTATTGGACGTTTTCCATCTCAAGAATAATAGTGATGTTGTTCTTGATATTGGAGACTGCAAGGACATGATGAAAGGTGTTCTTTGTGGTAGACATGATGAAAGAACAAGAGGAGAAGTAGGGAGTCAGACAAAAATTTTGAAGGGAGGGGGTAGTCACGGCCGACGTCCGACGAGAGTAGGACGGTGGAAGCTACAAATCTTTGGAGAAGGAAAAGTTTGTCCTAGACTGCTGATACCATGAAAGAGAATAATCTCTTAATTATTTTCATTAATAAGGTATATATACATGATATACAATCTCTAATTATGGAAATTAAATCTATATTTTCCTAATATAAAATTATTACCATAATTATACTTGTAAAAGAATTTTACAAATTATATAGCAAATATACACGAGTACGTGTATATTCTGTCAGAGACATTATGTTAAACTATAGGGATTCTCACTGCTTTGTAGAATCAAATTAATTATATAACCAAAGAAAAGTAAAATCATAGCAACACATCGTTTAATTATTTGGGAAACCATTTTACTCAAAGAAGAGGAAAAGCATTACAAAAGATGCTTCCCTTCTGGACATTTAACGATGGGGTCCAAGTAATTACTTTGGATGAATTTCTAATCATTAATGCACATATATAAAAGGTATACCATATTAATAAGAGTTTAAGTAATTTACACTATCAATATAAATATTTTTTATACCATTAATGATTTTTATATGTTGTTATAGGTAGATAAGTCTTATTTTTACCTATAAATATCTTTTTGAATGATCTGATAGCTAGTGTAAAAAATTATGACATTGGATATATGTAAAATTTAAACTCATATTTATTACTTTTCATTATGGGAAAGGGAAACAACCATTAATAATAAATGCTAGTCAAAGTCAAGAAACTCCATTCTCCTTCTCATGCCACCCTTCAGTGCTGCATCCTTGTCTGCCTTCTGAGCCTGCATATGACTATGATATTAGTACTAACAATATTTTACCACAAGGTAAATACTAATACCCATACAATGCTATGAAACTTAGGGTGGGTTTGGAACAAGTTATCTAGTGATTAATTATTTTGATATTAATTATCACGGGATTGTTATTCCACTCTTAATGTGGGATAAAAATAACACAACAATCCTGGGATAACTACTAATTCCTGGAATTAATTATCCCAAGATTTTGTCTCAACCAAACGTGGATAAATTCATCCTAAATTTAATCTCGAAATTAATTATTCCTTATCACTCGTACCATACGAACCCTAAGGAACCAGTTGCAGCTAGCTAGTTTAATATTTGGAATTTTAATTTTAAGCTTTTCATTTTTTGTTTTATGGCATATTGCTTTTATATACCATAGAAATGTATAATGACACACATTTAAGAGTGAAAGAAATAATCCCTTGATTATTTTCATTAATTGAAAGAGTATATATATACAATTTACATATTTCCATAATAGGAGAATAATATTCCTATTCTACTCCTAAAACCTCATTCTACTTGGATATTAACTATACAATTATGGTAATACAAATATTATGGTAAGTGTACAATACTAATTACACCACAACATTACCTAAACTAGGAGACTAAAACCTTACCTAAACTATCTACAACATACACGGTAATACATGGAAACCGAGAGCCAAATATATAGCCAAATATACATAATATACACATGTATATTGTGTGTATATTATGTATATTTAACACACCCCCGCAGTCATAGCGGGCGGTCTTCGAATGCTGAGACTGTCCCTAAAATCATCAAAAAGGACCGAGAGAAAACCCTTTGTAAAGATGTTGGCAATTTGATACCTTGACGGGACATGGAAGACGCGTACCTGACCACGAGCAGCCTTTTCGCGGACAAAGTGAGTGTCCATCTCGATATGTTTAGTGCGCTGGTGATGAACCGGATTATCAGAAAGGTAGATAGCACTAACATTATCGCAATAAACCAATGTTGCTTTCTGAATAGGACAATGAAGCTCCAATAGCAAATTACGTAACCAACATGATTCCGAGACCACATTAGCTACCCCTCGATACTCGGCCTCGGTACTGGATCGGGATAATGTCGACTGACGTTTCGCAGACCATGAGACCGGGTTATTTCCAAGAAACATACAATAGCCAGACGTAGACCGTCTGGTGTCTGGACAGCCACCCCAATCAGCATCCGTATACGAGACAAGTGTGGACGTCGAGGAAGGATATAAATGCAAACCATAGTTAAGTGTACCCTGAATGTACCGAATGATGCGTTTGAGAGCATTCATGTGCTCAACTCTGGGATCATGCATAAATAAACACACTTGATGGACAACATACGTAATATCTGGTCTCGTGAATGTAAGATACTGAAGAGCCCCTGCAAGACTGCGATAGCGGGTTGGATCCTCATATGGTACGCCAGCCACGACACTAAGCTTGGGCTTAGTATCAACTGGAGTAGAAGTGGACTTACAGGATGACATCCAGCCCTCTCAATGATCTCAGCTGCATACTTTCTTTGAGATAAGAACAACCCACATGCATGAGCCCCAAGTCTTTCATAGCAAACTCAGAGCTGAGCATTGTCATGATAGACTGGCGTAAGGCATCGGAAGAGGCAATCAAAATAATATCATCCACATATAATGGAATACAGGTCAAGGACGAACCACGACGGTAGATGAACAAGGAATTATCTGACCTGCTGTGAGTGAACCCAATAGTCGAAACATAGTTGGCAAACCGCGTATACCAGGCTCGTGGAGATTGCTTAAGCCCATATAAGGACTTCTTCAACAAACAGACATGATGAGAATGTTTGGGATCCCTAAAGCCCAAAGGCTGATGCATATAGACTGTTTCCTTAAGATCACTATGTAGGAAAGCATTCTTTACATCTAACTAATGAATAGGCCATGCTTTCGAAAGAGCCAAGCTAAGCACAGTGCGAATGGTAGCCGGCTTGACCACCGGACTAAACGTCTCACCACAATCCACACCAACCTGCTGAGTCTTACCATCACCCACAAGTCACGCCTTATGTCGGGCAAATGAACCATCAGAATTGTCTTTATGAGCAAAAATTCACATAGACCTAATAATATTAATACCAGATGGACGGGGTACCAACTCCCACGTCTTATTATCAATAAGAACATTATATTCATCCGTCATAGCCATTTTCCAATTCGGGTTATTTAATGCAGACACATGATTACGGGGTAAGGGTGATTTAAGAACATTAGAATATAAATTAAAATGTCTTTTTAGTTTAAAAACACCCCATTGACTACAAGTGACCGGTCTATGACTCGAGGAAGAATTGGGAGAATTTTGGGAATTTTCTGGACTCGGGACAGACTGGCCAGCAAGCAGTGGGCCTGCTGGCCCATTACGGTAAACATGTGTAGGAACTGGATCAGTTTCAGAATTGGGCTGGACTGGCCCTGAAACTGACCCAATGACTATACTGGGCATTGTAGCTCGTGACGGGGCAGTGGGGCCAGTGGGCAATGGGCCCGCTGGAGAATTTTGGGTGCGGGAGACGTCCGAAAAATGGTGAATAATATACGGGGATATACCATCATCCAAAAAATTATACAAACTAGGCACGGGAGTACTAACCTTAGCAAACGGGAATTGGGTTTCATAAAAAATTACATGGCGATTAATGATGATTTTATTAGAGGATAAATCAAAGCATTTGTAACCACGATTATTAGATGGAAAACCCAAAAACACACACTGAGTAGACTGGGCCTGAAGTTTGTTAATTGTGGCGGACGAGAATAACGGATAACACAAACACCCAAAGACCCGAAGATGTGAATACGAATGAGTCTTATTGTATAAAATTTGAAGGGGGGGGGGAGAATATGTCAAACCTTTGGAATGAATTATGTTAAGGAGATATGTAGCCATTTGTAGAGCATGATGCCAAAAAGACGGGGGTACAGAAGCATGAATCAATAAAGTTCGGACAATGTTATTTATGGTACGAATTTTGCGTTCGGCTTTTCCATTTTGTGAAGACGTATGAGGACAAGAAAAATAAAAATTGATCCCATTATTAGCACAGAATTCCCGAAACACCCCCATTGTCATATTCTTTGCCATTATCACACTGAATATTTTTGATTTCTCGTTCGAATTGGGTTCTAATGAATGCTCTAAATTTTAAGAAAATAGAAAAAACTTGAGATTTTTTCGCTATCGGAAAAGTCCATAAAAACTTAGAATAATCATCCAAAAAGAGAACATAATACCGATGACCCAAAGAGCGAAGAACAAGAGACGTCCATAAGTCGCTATGAATAATACCAAATGGCATTAAAGTATTAGAATTAGAGTCTACAAACGGCAACCTAACAATTTTTCCTAAAGAACAAGAATGACAATTCGGAGTACTACTCGTACCCTTACAGGAAATAAAATTATTTTTATCTAAGGAAGACAAAATAGACGATCCCGGATAACCAAGACGAGCATGCCACAAGGAAGGAGCAAGGGCTGCAAATGCAGATAGCAAGGCTTGACTCGATAGACTGGAACATGGCGTGATAGGATAAAGATCTCCCCTACTATCACACCTCATGAGATGACTCCCCGTCTTGAAATCCTTCACAGAGAAACCAAACGGTTCAAATTCAATAGACACAGAATTGTCAGTGGTGAATTTACGGACATACACTAAGTTTTTAATCAATTTGGGGGCATGTAGGCTATTTTTCAAGATAAGGGGTGGATGGGGGAGAGACAACATTTTATGACCATAATCACGAATCGGAATAGAATTACCATTACCAACAATTATACCCCCGGGTTGCTCAAATTAGAATAAGACGAGAGTGTACCTTGGTCGAATGTCATGTGGGTAGTTGCTCCGGTGTCCATGTACCAATTCGGGTCCGGAGGATTTAATCCAAACATGTGCATTGCAACTTTGATGTCGGTAGAAGTCGGGGCTACTGCGTGATGGGCATGCGGGGGCCGAGGCCCAAGCACCCCTGCTTGCAGCCTCGGCCCAGAAGGCTGACTGAAACTGGGCCCCTGGCCAGCCTACGCCATTGAGGTGAATACATTGGGTTGCCACTGTTTGGCCCAGACTACGGGCCCACTGCCACTGCATAGGGGGCCACTGTAGGGCCCAAAACTGATGCCGCTGCTGACCTCCCCGAGGGCCACCGCTTCCACCATCACTGTTCCGGTTACCGCTAGTGTTGCCGCCACAATTTTTGCCATTATTTTTCTTATTTTGTCCCTTTTTACCGCCACCGTTGTTGCGGTTTTGGCCGGAGTTGTTGGAACCGGTAGGATGAAAAGTGGACTCGGTCATCATGACAACGGGACTAGCCCCGGTAGTTGCCTTTTAAGCCATGCCTGCTTCTTCGAGTGTAAGCATAGAACGAGCTTGATAAAATTGCGGAAGAGGATTGCTTTGACGAAGAAGCGTGCCAACACCACTATAGGCCTCGAAGAGGCCTGAAACCATTTGGAGGACCAAATGATCATTCGAAACTGACGCGCCAACGTTGCGGAGTTTGTCCGCCAATTCCTTCAATCTTTTGCAATAAGCCGAAACGTTAGGGAAATTTTCCATATTAACGTGGGAGAAATCATGCTCAAGAGTAACAGCTCTAGAATTTTGATTATCTTGGAATATATCATGCAGTCTATCCAAGTCGTCTGCGTTGTAGCGTCAGGTTCAATAATCGTTTGCAAAAGATCGGTAGAAATTGTGGAATATATCCACTGAAGGACGGTGGCATCAAGAGTCGTCCATAACTTAGGATCATCCTCGCATCGTGGTACTTCCGTATCCTCAGGAGCTGCGGGGATGATGTGACGGATGACTTGATGCAAGCGTGCGTGAATTTTGAACAGTTCGACCCACGTCCCATATTGGACGTTTTCTATTTCAAGAACAAGAGGGATGTTATTCTTGATGTTAGAAACTGTAAGGGCATTATGAAACGTGTTCCGTGATGTAGACATATTGATAGAACAATATGTGATTGAGGGATTTGGAAGAGAAATTGGGGAAGAAATAAGGCAGTGAGCACAGAAACCGAGAATAGAGTCTCGGAAACGGTGCACGAGAAGGAGGAATTTGGGAGAGAAAAATATAACCTAGACTTTTGATACCATGAAAGAAATAATCCCTTGATTATTTTCATTAATTGAAAGAGTATATATACAATTTACATATTTCCATAATAGGAGAATCATATTCCTATTCTACTCCTAAAACCTTATTCTACTTGGATACTAACCATACAATTATGGTAATACAAATATTATGGTAAGTGTACAATACTAATTACACCACAGCATTACCTAAACTAGGAGACTAAAACCTTACCTAAACTATCTACTACATACACGGTAATACATGGAAACCGAGAGCCAAATATACATCTAAATATACATAATATACACATGTATATTGTGTGTATATTAGGTATATTTAACAAATAGCATAATTCTCAAAACTCTTCTCCTTTCATTTTATTATTTTTATGGCATGCTTGTTAATATATATACACATGTCATAACGTACCCTTTCGATTTCTGCTGCAGACACACAAGTCATGTGTGGCGGGAGCTCCTCCTCAGCAGACTCCTATATAATGATATAATGACTATGGATCATTAATTAACAAGCACCAAAGCTAAAACAAAACAGTTTTTTGCGAAGAAAAATGCATTTATTGAGCCAAAAAATAAGTATTATAAGGAAGGAACTGAATGGAGAGTTGCTTGCAGTTCCTTCTAAGTCAAGTTCAAACTGCGAGAGGTAAAAGGGTCACAAAAGAGTAACTTATTAGCATAAGATATTCTATTTTTCAGATTTCTACAATAATCTTTTGCAGATTTACCTAATGGAACATTTTTACTTCTTCTTTCTTTAGATTATAAGGTTGTGGACGTCTCACGATGTCGCGATACCGGATTGCCTGCCGCGATTCTAATACTTCATTAAATATAGGAGCAACGGATGTCAGGCGGAGTATACAAAGGATAGGACGTATACAACACGAGCTGATGACTCGCATTTACTAGAATTCTTCATTGAACCCCACCATGATAAAATTTTACTAAAGATTACTCTAGTTGAACCGTTGATTATACATGAAAAAGTTATACGTTTTGTACAATCTGTATATAATCTTATGGTGATGGTATAATAAATAATATTTTTATTAAATTACACGAGATTTTATGTATTATTTTATACGAAAATTAAAAATGTGGAGTAACAAGTATTACCCGTTCTCCGATCAGCATAACATTCTCCCCACGAACAATATAGAGACCCAAAGGTATGTCACAATAGAGATTTCCCACCATTACTCGTTCTGAGGTACCTTCCAATACTATATTTGCTATATAAACAATAAATAATTAACAAATTTATTATTAACAAAAAAGGCTTCACAAGGCATAAAAAATGCAAAATAGCAAGAAATGGTTAAGCATAATAACATAAACTTTACCATGTTGATCAAATGAACGGAATGTTCCCAAGAATTCTCTACCATCTCGTAGTAATATCAGAATTTTTCCTATAAAAAAACAGTGATTAGCTCGTATATATAAAGACTCAAAAACAAGTATTTATGCATGAGTAGACAAGATGAAATTAATATGTTTCACTAATTTCATGTTAAAATTCAGCAAGAATACAATAGTATTATAGTAATGGATCGGAGTGCAATTTTTATAAGTTGATCTACATAGAACATGTAGTTCTTCTTCTTCTTCTTCATCATATCAAACTTAATACGAAAACTTGAAAAATAGTGTAAAAACCTACTATAATTGATTAATTTAAATACAATCAAACCTCTTTATAACAACATTTCACTATAATAACTAAGTTTTCTTTGGAACCGATTTTCATGTTTTGTTATATATTATATGTTCTTTATAACAACATTTCACTATAATGACTAAATTTTCTTCGAAACCGATTTTCATGTTATGGTATATAGTATATGTTCTTTATAACAACATTTTGATGTAGCGGCCAAAATATATTCAGACAAACAAATAATTATAAAGAAATTTAATTGTATTAATAATAAATAATATATTTAACATTGACAATATATATAACTTAAAATCTTGACGGACACATAAAATTACATATAGGAGAAAAGAACAGAGAGAATTAAAAGAGAATAGGGTTCATACTATCAAGATAGCTTGCAAGGCTTGATGAGAATAAGTTGTCATCTGAGTCTGGCCAATTAGACATATGTAGAATCTCAATATAATTGTCCAACCAATCTTCACTTAGAACATCTGTTGCACCTTAGCACATCTGTTTTCTTGCTCGTGAACGCTCTATTTTAATTACACAGCAAAGTAAAGAAATTGATTCATGCCGCGACAGTTTATATGAAATGACAATTTTATTGATGGAGAAGAAAAGAGATTTATATGATACCCGTCTCAATTTACGTGACATCATCTTTTTTTATTTTATCTCAAAAAGAATGTCACATTTTCTAATTTGACATTTATTTAATGATACAATTCTTATTTTATTCTTGTTGGGTTCCACTTAATTTTGTAGATGTACTTATATGAAGAAAAATCAATAAAAGTAGGGTACTTTAGTAAACATAACAAATTATTTCTTTATTTTTTAAATTTTTTGCTGGATTAAATGATGACATATAAATTGAGACGCAGAGAGTATATAAATATAGTATCAAGAAAGTAAGATGAGGACTCTTATAAAGTACTGGCAATGACATTATTATAAACTATTATAGAAAAAGCCATTTACTTTTAGATGAGTTGGTTTTTTATAAGTGGTGTAAGTGTTTGGTGAGCCTTTTTGGACGGTGGCTTTGCAGAAAAAAAGATACCATCTTTTTCTTCCCATTCCCAATTTCTCATGATTCTCTCCATGACATTTTCCTAGCACTAAATCCTTGTAGGATGCAATATTACATAGTGCATTAGTGTGTAATTTATGAATTTAAGTTATATATATTAATCGTATAAGTAATATTAACATTGTTAGTGCATTTAATTTATAAGGAAAGTTTTAAAGTAACGGTAAATTAAAGTTGTTTTCGATCCGTAATGACTTATAGGTCGTGGATTTGAGTTGTGAAATTAGTCAACGATGCTTGCATTGTCTAGGTAGGATGCATATATCACACCTCTTTATGGTGCGGCCCTCGAACCTTATGTGAATATAGAATACTTTGTGTATCGCAGGATTACCTTTTAGTGCATTTAACTAATTGAAATTGAAACGTAGTTATTATCGTACAAAACAGAACATTATACTTATGGATGAAGTAAAATCAAGGCACGGATTTTAGTCAGTTTAGTTAAGTTGACTTTATCATTCCAATAATTGCGAGCACTCTAATATGGAATATATATGATTTATTTCAGTGTAGAAATATTTTGGTGGTTGAACCAAATGAAATGGAAAAATTTCCTCCAATAATCTAGAAATAAAATACATTTGTTATACATAAATACAATTTTTCTGTTAATTAATTTATCAACTCTCGGATTGAAGCATCTAATATTTTGTCCTAATCATTTAATGATGCAGCCAATAGCATAGTTAATGCAGTTATTGCTTACTGTATAAAGATCTAGTTTATGTTCTATGTATATTTACAGTCTAAAAATGTTTACAATATTTAAGTCATTTATTTTTAAATTTCTTTGAAGTATCATAAATCGAATATTCTCACAAAATAGCAACTTTACATGTCTTACTTGCACCATAGCTGATTTTTGTATTCAATTAAGAAAATGATTCGAAAAATGTATTATCAATCTTTAACTAATTTGCTTAACCCATGCAAAATTTAATTAATCTGTTGCTTGAGGCCATGCAATATGATTTACTATAAATATATTTTGAATGATTTGATTTAGGAATTAGAAAGATTTATTTACTTCCATCTCTTATTCTGACTTGACATCTGTTAGTGCTTTAATCCCATAAGCTTTTGAGATTTTTCGTCTGTTTATGCTTTTAAAATCTCAGTTATCTTAATTTAATCAAAGCTCATTGCTTTAATGATTAGTTGATAAAAAGGGACATCACAATAATAACGCCCAAAAAACATTATGACCCTTACTTTGTTCCACAATTCTTTTGTTAGTCGCTAAATTTGGAATAATTACTATACATGAGATCTCTATTAATTGCAACTTAAGCTAGCACATCGAGCTACCTACTCTTAACGGGCAAATTGAGCCCCTTTATTTTGAATTCTTTAATTTAGAATCAATCAAATATCTCCAAGTAAGATTCGAACCGACAGACCAATCGATTAACAACTGATCGCTCTACCACTAAGTACTATGTAACAACAAAAGATTCGATCTCAAAGAGTTCAATTCCCCTTCTGCGGAGCACAACCCTTGTTCGGGTAGGTGGGGCTGATTTTCGGCAACTTGCTAAATCCCACCATGCAACGGTCATCACCTACCATAATTCTCCTGCTCCGGACCAAGAACAAATCGAAGTACGAAATAATCTATTATATAATACAGCTTATTTACGCGTTTTGTGAATGAAAAAATAATAATCATGACCAAAAATTATGGTGAGGTGGTAAGTATTGGTAAAAATCTTTCCATCATTAACTAAAAGTCTTTAGTTTGAGCCGGGAATAAAATTGCATTTGATAGGAAGAGCTTTACCCCTCAAATTAGTGAAACTTTCCAACGCGAATCTAGATTAGTCAGACCTCAAAACGGATACACACCCGGTGTGAAACCAAAATAAGAACCACAAAGAAGTTTATACACATTTAGTAAGCACAAAGTACTTATAAGCTAGGTGCTTATAAACCATATCAGTCAAAAGCTATTTACTATTTACAGTAAGTTGGATAATCTGTCTTGACTAGGTATTTTCTTCTCCCCAATTACAAACATTCAAAACCAATTCAATAGTTATTTACAAATTGACAACATTATTGATCAACTGCTTAGTGGAATAAATATGTACCTATTGACAAATATTTAAGTAATACAATCATACAAAAATATAGGGAGAAAAAAAAACCATGAATATGTTCACTATCAACTAATTTTGTATAATCTGTCATTAGTTGACACAACATACAACAAAAACTTGGGGAAAGTTAAGTTGTAGTAGTAGTAATTTTCTTCTCATTTATTATCTCCACAACAGCAGTATTGACAACAAGTGAAGCAACCTAAACATCCCAAGGCACCTAGAAACTGTGTGAGTGCAATTGCACACTGATGATTCATCTTTGAACATGTCCTTATGCAGCAACTGCAACAGCAGCATAGACCACACAACTTCCCGCAACAATTAGACGTTGCTTTTGCGATAATCTCTGCTGCTTCGTCCTCTATCTCGATGGCACCAGGAGGAATATTCCCAATCGTGGCAGTGAGGTTGCCAAAACCGAAACCAAGGTAGTGTAGCAATATTGTCTTCTGTACTATGCGCTCCTCTATCTTCTCATCATCAGAATAAACCTGATTCATTAAACTTCGGTTACAGAAAGAAGACGAGTATGACAGTGAAATTAATCATTTACTATGACTTGTGCCTATTATGCCATTAGAGGAACACATTTCTAAAAAAAACTCAAACTTGTTTCCTTCTTATTCTGGTGCGAGGTTTCCCTTGCTCGATTTCAATGCCACAAATATTAGAGATACCCTTAGAATGAAGTTAATACTAGGATATAGTTATTTGACTTGTTATTCAGATTGTCAGTGTCTTGAAAGTAAATTTCTAGAAATTGGCATTACTGATTTAGCATGTAGACAAATGAGCTACTATAAAAATGCATTAAATGAGCAAGTTTAGCCATTTGTGAATACTACGGTTACCATATTGACTGCTCAGAATTGTAGATCTAATAAGTCGGAGAAGATTAAAGATGAAGCTCAAAATTCCATCATACCTTCCTCTTTGTGGTTGGCTTAATGACTCTCACTCTTTTCGTCTCTACCAATGCCATCCGTGTATACTCGGAGACTACTGCATCTTGTATACTCATTTTTGCTATCTGCCAACAAAGTAAGAGGGCTCAGTAATGGAAAGCAAGGACTAAGATGTGAAAACTACTTGAGAACTGAGTCAAGAATATAAAGGGTGAAATAATATGATCGGGATAAACCATTCATATGTTCAAAACATAAAAAGTAGGAGGTAGTAACCTTCTGTTCAAGATCCTTATTTTCTGTAAACCATGCCTGAGCTGTGAGTATTTCAATCTGCTGCTTCACTCTTATCTGTGCGTTCAATATACATAGAATTAAATCAATGTAAAAGAGGATCCCCTTTAACCAAGTGCACTATTCGATCAAGAAAACAGACAGATGAAACTGTTCACTTAAAATTTAAGAACAAAAGTTTAATTTTTTCTCAATATGGTATGGACTAATAGATTTTTTGCTGATCAGCTTTAGCACTCCGGAAATTTTAAATTGACAAAGGAGGAGTCGTTTAATGGAAAGCAACTCTATTTTGTATCTAATGTATAATACAACAATAGAAAGCTATTTATCATTGTCATCGATATTAGATATATAGGCTAGATTGACAGGCAAACTCCAAAAGCCACAAAACATGCATCTTCTATTGATAATGCATCTATTACTGAGTTTGTTGCCTTACCTTGTCAAGAGGTATGGCTTTGGACTTGAAGCCTTTCAGCTCCACAGGGAAATTACTCATGTTTGCAAGGATTCCTTTAGCTTTGAGCATCTCAGGGAACGCTCCTTGGTATCTGCCTGATACGATTATTGGTCCTTCAGATGAAAGGTCCGGAATTTGAGAGGGATACACCTATCACAAAATTTAACGGTTCTTTCTTAGGAAACATGTAATTACATAGATAAAACTGCATCATGTAATTATAGCAGATAAGCAGTCTTTTAAAACGCCACTGAAAGCGTATAACAAATCAATAAAATTCATATCTTTTACAGTATAGTACTATCATTAGTTAAAACCATCCAAGAAATATCAGTAAGAGTTATATATATCCATAAGTGCACCTCAAGTTCTTCAAGACCATCAAGGTTATCAAAAGCAATATTTGCAAGGATGATAGATGATGCTCTGGAGAACAGCCTCTCCAAACGAACTTCAAGTGATTCTGAAAAAGCACCACAATGAGAAATGGTTTCAGGTTACAACAGCTAAGAATTTGCACGACAAAAGCAGGTCACCTCAATCTAAGCATCTTTAACAGAATACCAAAAGTTGCTACAAAACATTAGCCTTTGAAACAATGTTTTTGGGACACACTTGGAAACTACATCTACATGTGCCATTTAATAAAACAGCATTTTATTCATGGTCAGTCAAAATAAACTGTGCTATTATTCAGCTTGCAGACATTGAGGGGCCAGAAGTCTAAAAGTGCTAAACACCAACAAGTGCCGTCCATGTGTTTACAATAAGAAAATACTAGCCTCATCGCTACAATAGGAAGTTATTGTTTGATTTTGGAAAAGTTGTTGATACAAATTTGTCCAACATTAGGGATCCACTAGTAAGATCATGGTAAATGAATGTTTCTTTCTTTTGTAACTAACATAATTAATAAAACAACAGAAAAAGAGCATGGTAAATGAAGAAATGGTCAAGAAGGTGACCAAGGGAGTGGAATTAATTATGCAGAAACTAAAAGGTGATAACCATGTACCAGATCAGTTTAATGATAGACTGATAGTCCCACCATTCAATTTTGTGATAACAGCATTTTGGCAACAGTTCCCAAAAGAAACTTTGTACAAGCACAAAACTTACCAACATCAAAAGCAGCATCATAATGGCCATGACTCATCATTGCTAGTGTGCGTAGAAAATAATGGTTGCAGAATAATCCTGAAAATTTCTCAAATTAGAATCAGATATTGAAAAAGAATAAACATACTGTACTAAGGACAAATTACTCATTGCAGAGAGAGAGAGAGAGAGAGTCCAGGCATAGAGATCTGAAATAGCATGCGAAAATTGGGATCTAGGTGGCTGCGAAGAGCATCAATTATATGGTAGTAATAATTAAGCTAGTAATAGCCTCAAAGTGTAACAGCCTGAGGACCTAAGTTATGTAAATACATAGAACAATGACAAATCCAAACTATTGTGACATGGATATAGTGCAGTTCTGAGATAATGTCACTTGGTTTTTAAACAAAACCAAAAGCCGAGAAGATCATGCATCTCCTACACACAAGACTCCATTTGTTTCGAGGGTGGGGACGGGAGGTGATGATGCTGCATGTAATGTATACCTATGCCAAATGTGTAAAGTCGTGGGCACATTGTTCTGTTTTGTGTAAGATGACTCTTCATGAATTCACAGATCTGTCTTTCATCTTCAACGGCTCCATCTGTGACCAGAAAAATGATAGGCATGGATTCTCCAGCATTAGACAACATCCCTACGGCCTGATAAAGGAAAAGGCAATGTCGTCAGATTTGTCACAACAAGAGTAGGTATCTAACGTAAGATGTACTTTCTAGATTTAAGTAAAACTTGGATATCTCAATCAATCCACTACACCTCAATCCCAAACTGCTTGGCTTAGCCATACAAACCATCATATCCATTCAGCTCTATCCAAGTCCATTTCAGTCCTATAGTACTAAATACTGTCTTTTAAGGCAAATTAGGATTCTCTAAAGTTACAAGTTCTCTAACCATCGCACTTGCTTGAGAGATCAAGGGTTGAAGAAGCAGATTATAGCAATCAATATGAAAGTAATAAACGCATATCTCTGAGATAATACTGCAATCGGTATTTTATCACGACATCCCAGCATCTTAGTTCAAGTAAAAGATAAAAAGCAAAAAAAAAAAAAACATGTTAAGTAATAAATGCATTTCTTCAGCACTGCTATTCATAAACATAGACTAATTCAGGATTTACGAGTTCATCAGCTTCATAAACACAAGGCAGGACACTACAGTATTGTTATTTTTCCTTTTGAAGTAGAAGATTGATAATATCCCAGGTTTCATCTGCTCCAACTTGAAAGAAAGAATAGTTACACAGATAAACGGTAGCATGCAACTGAAAAGTAGATGAGAAGATCAGATGACCTGTTTCAATGGATTCAAGATATTTGTACCACCACCAGGAATAAAGTTCATGTCGATCCACTGAATTGCATTGTCAATAGCCTCCTTCGTTGCAACCCCCAGTGATGATGAAAATAGGTACTCTTCACTATTGAAAGCTATTATATTAAACAAATCTTCGGAATCAAGTTTTGATAATGCTACAGAGAGTGCTTGTTTGGTATTGTCGATTGGTTTTCCCTTCATGCTACCACTTATATCAACAACAAATATCACTTCCTTTCTGAAGACCTATCACAAATTTCAAGGGAAATGAAAATATATAAAGCTTCCTCTTTTTTCTAAAGAGAGCAATAACATTCCCACATGAAATTCTCATTGCTAACAAATTTAAAGAGAAGAAAAAAGAGGAACCTTAAGAACCAATAAACGAAAGCAAGTCACCATATTCATCGAATGTAAGAATCTTTCTCGTTCCAATAGCACATTTTTATCCCTCATACTCATAAAAGATAAAATTGAACAAACAAAAGAATATAAATGTTTACTTTCTATAACTTATCATTCCACCTTTTAAAGGTGAAGGTAAATGTGTGTCAAGTAGTCTTCTTGACATATCAATGAGTTATGAATCGACACAGATGATCAAGAAACCTTAAACTGGAAATATTTTGTAGCTTGCTGTTCAAACATATTTTAGCTACTTTACCACATCTTTTGACCACAAGTCATTTTCTGGTTTCAAGTGATGCCAAGTTAAGAAGAATAACTATTTCAACTATGCCAATAATTTAATTTATGGAGAAATGCAAAACAATGCAATGAAAAAAGAGTTACCAACCTTTCTACACTCTTGAGCACCTGGAAAAAGATAGCAGCAAAACATCTTTCTCTGGTCCGTGTCATGTTGTTGGGGAGATTGAAGAAGTACACTGCCGTGGTAGTTAGGACTCGAGATCTGAAAACACAGTGATAATAGATGAGAGAGTTCCTCAGAACCCAAATTTTGGAAAAGTTTTTACATCACCTTAATGTTGCTAAAATGAAATAGCAACTGACATGTATATTATAAACAATAGATTGCGACATATTAACTTAGTCGACTTATAATTTGAACTTTCTATCCCTGGAAGTTAAAACCAACCATGATTTTATATCATGAATCCGAAGCAGATTCGTGAAGGGCGTACCTTGTAAGTAATTACAACGTCACTACTTGACCAGTTAAGGACGTTGGCTTCATAGAATAAGCCCAACGTTCCATCTTCGTCTTCTAGCTCCTAAAACATAAATATCAACACCACTGTCACAGTTATTGTTGGATATAATTGCAGTACGGGAAGTAAATAAACATTACAAGTGTTCGAAAGGATAAACAAACAGTCAATATTATAATTGCCGCAAGCTTGTTGAGTCTTGAATCTTGATAACCTGAAATCAAGAAACACTAAATCTGGATTGTTACAACTGTGGCTGGTCGAGAGATGACTCTCTGTCTTTAAGACAAGATTGCCCCGTATATATGCTTTTACGTTAGCGGGCAATCGTCTCCCAAGATAAAACAACAACTAATCAACACTACAAAGCAAATAGGTTGATTCTGACGAAGAAAACAAACACGAAACGACTTGCTGAAGAATGTAAAATTTAGAGGAAAGGAAGACTGTTCTTTATTTTGCTACTGTTTCTGTAGCTTTCTTTGTCGACTTCTCTTTCTCTTTTTCGTCCTCTCTCCCGCTCCCTCAAACAAGAGTAAGGTCTCAATATATAGTGTTTAGGAGGAGGAGAGGTCCTTTAAGAGGTGTATTCATGGGCCAGAAACGTTTTGTAGTAAGTGCAAAACGTTTCAGAAGTTTAATGTCATAAACTGTTGGCTTTCTGCCTGCTGACCACCATTCCTGAAACTCCATGGACCAAACTATTTAGTATTTACAGTTTGGGGTCCAAAAGATAATCTCAGAAGCAGCCCAGCAGCCCGCGACCGGACGGGCGGCGCGCGTGTGGGGCTAGCCTCGAACCCAAGCACACCTAGGTCCTCCCTCCTTCAAACACATGGGTTACCCCTTGGGGTCCCAAACACTTATCCATTTTTTAGGCTTATAAAAAGAACAATTCTTCATTTTCCCACCGATGTGGTAGATTTGTCCCACACCATATTTTCATGTCTCAAACACCTTACTTCGTGGACCAATATCTCTTTCATTTCTTAACGAAATTTGACGATCCTTGGCCCTACGGTCATCTACTCACTTAGTAGATTATGCACGTGTGAAGAGACAAAGCCTCCAACATGCGGAACCCTAGTATTTAAGTCATTAAATATGGGTGGACACAAGGCAAATTTCCAACAGTTATTTCATCAACCACAGATTACAAATCAGTAGAATGCATGACAAATTTTACCTTAAGAGGGTGACTGATTGGCTTACACGAAACCTCAGTTCCCGGATCACAGTTAACATTAAACTGTATCTTTTCTTTCTTAGACATCTTCTTTCCAGATGGTGTCACGTAATCTGGGAAACTATAGGGTATGCTCAAGGTAAATTGGCCATCGTGATACAATAACTTCTGAGACCATCTAATAGTGACTGAGATATATGTTCCCCCATCAATCTGAAAAGGTAATTCCATTAGTAAAATGAACAATCAAAGGGCAGCCCGGTCTACTAAGATCCCGCTATGCGTGGGGTCCGGGAAAGGGCCGGACCACAAGGGTCTATTGTACACCGTCTTACCTTGCATTTCTGCAAGAGGCTGTTTCCACGGCTTGAACCCGTGACCTCCTGGTCACGTGGCAGCAACTTTACCAGTTACTCCAAGGCTCTCCTTCAGTAAAATGAACAATCACGGACGAAATAAGAAAGCAAATTATATAGGAGACAGTTACCTCTGGTATTTTAAGGGTAAAAATATGGGGCTTCAGAAAGCATCCATCTTCTATTTTGGCCAAATTTTTAGTTTCCCTTTCATCACCCTCGGCAACTAGTTTAGTGCTGTATGATTTCCTGGGTAACTCAACGTCGACACCTAGAATTGAACCCTGTTAGCCAAATAATGCATCACTTGAGAACAAACAATGAGCAATGTTTCACTTCTGTGAAACAAGAGAATGGCAAGGATTAAGAAAAAATAAGAAAGCATTCAACAATACAACACTTCCCAAAATCTTGCATGAAGGTGGCAACTACCTTTTCTTTTCTTTTTTTCGTGAAATTGCAAATTCCATATCATTAAAGCACCAAACCAACCAAACATTTCTGCTCCTCTCTTTGCATAGAAAGGGAACCAAATGGGAAGGTAGAGCCAGGGAAGACGAAAGAAGAGCACACTATACAGAGAAGTTCTATTGAGCCTTACAACCAAAAAAGAATCTCAATGGCTCATTGCTTTCAAGGTATGCTACTTTGCCTTGGAACATACAAAAGCTTTTGACTGGTGAGGCCAAATATTGTAAAGGCTGGACTACATAACCCCTCATCCTGAATCATGATCACCAACATGGCAACATCTTTGGTCAATATATTAAAGTTTGTATCTTTTTGTAAGGTAATAAACTACAAATGCCATTCTCCCGAGGGAGAACACCTGAATGGTATTTTGAAGCTTCCAATAGTTCCCAATGAGTAATTAAACAAAATATTGTTTTCTTCCCAGAGTTAAACCATAAACCCCATAGACAAAGTTATGTTTTCTTCCAACAGTTAAATCATAGTACCCCATAGACAACATGTTAAGCTTTCACTCTTGATCGCTTATTATCAGCTCCGAGGAAGAGAAGCCATTCAGAAAGATAATCTCTCCGCATTTACTGAAACAGAAGGCTTTATTATAAGTAGTATCTTAGCTACTCAGAACAACATTTTATACGTGTATTACAGAAGAAAAAGATCGAAATTTTATGGGTAATTTAGAAGAAACGCGTATTCAATATATAGGGTTTATCCTATACGTAAAACCATGTGAACATACTCATGGGCGGAGCCACCTTAGGCGAAGGGTGGTGAGGTGCACACCTTCGCCGAAAAATTACGCGGCGTACGTAGGTTAAATGTTAGCTATTATGAATATATATTTAATTTTGCACACCCTTAACACAAGTGAGAGAAAAATTTGCATAGCTTTTGTCAAATTTTTTGCTCCGCCACTGAACATGCTATAGTTAACTGATTTAATAAGGGAAAAATATATGCATCTACTATTAATTTGGTATGCATTTATTATTAGTTTGATGTAAATATTAGATGCGGGTAAATTTTACCAGGTGTTCCAACCGGAGATATCACCAAAGGAAACAACTCTCATTGCACCAAATTCGCCCTCAAAAAGTATTCAAAGCAAAGGAGAAAATGTTACATTTCTGTAATTACCTGCTCGCCCATGGGAACGGCAATCCGACAATCAACGCTCCGGCTACTCATAACACAATGCAAACGCCACGATCCCGTTACAGTAATAAAGGCCGTATCATAATAACAATCAGCCAGAAGTGAAACTCCGTTCATCTGTAACGGAATCAAAGCAGGTGGATCACACCTGCCATGCACGTGAGGTTGATAACTTGGAATATCCGAGTTATCAACAAATGCAGGATTCTCAATCACTGCATACATCATAGGTGACGTAGGAAAATACGATTGCGCCGCCTTTTCCATCTCTGTCATTGGCTTAGGCGGCACAACCGCACGATCTTTCCCGAAATATATCCGTTTTGATAGACGTAAACCGTCTTCAACAGCTTTAACAAACTCGTCCTGATCCGCCATGCAGAACCAAATATTGTACGTAAAAAAAATGAACGTAAAAAGAATGTTGTTGTTGTTGATAAAAGATGAAAATGAAAATAGAAAAAAAATATATGGTTATAGTAATATTATGGAGAAGAAGAGGAGTTTGCTGAATATGATATTTCTTTCGTCCTCTTCTTCTCTGTTAATGGGAGCAAACTTTCCGATCGCCTACCGACGATTATGATGTGATGTTTATGTCATATAAAATGTGTTGCCGGAGAAAGTGTAGGACACGAACACGTTATTGCCACGGTACGTGACTATGCTACCAATGGCTGCCATACAATTCTTTAATTAGATTATTTAAAAAAAAATATGTGAGAAATTAATCGACCATATAGGTTATCAGTTGCATTTTATTTAATTTGAGATGAGATTCTGACTCAAATTAGAGGTGGCTTAATGATCACTAATTGCTCGTTTTGAGAACAAAAAAATTGGCATATATAATTGATAAAATTTTCATTTAAAAAATATTTTGATTCTATCATTGACAATTATAAGAATATAGAAATAAATTTATGATATTTTTTTTTTTGTAAAAAACAAATTAATTTGAATACCTTATTATATTTTCATCCTGCCCGTTCATTATTCCACGATTATATGTTTATGTAGGTACCTTTTTTTTAATATAAAGAAACACATTTGCAAACTATATTTTTTATGTCAGTATATTTTACTCCTATTACTCAATAAGATAATCTGGAACCTGCTGCTATAGTATGCAGATCCTATTACACATGAAATTCATGTCCTTTTTTTGGGTTAGTAAAGATGTTCATGAAAGGAAGATATTAATTTAGTTAAAACTTTCTTATATTATTCCTATTTACTCACATTTCCATTTTAGTTGTATCTAAAAAGTGATACAGTCGACGATGGAAAATGCACGCTAAAAACTTGCATTTGCTTAATGCTATTCTTATCTTGTGATTTCAACCATACCTATTACTTTAATTTAGTCATTGAATACTGGAAATTTGTTTCGAAAGTTCATCTTTAGAACATAATTGCTTCGTTTATGTTTTGATAGTGATGAGGTTTTCCTGAAGGGTAAAATTCTTTCAAAACTGCAATTGATATTGCAAGTGACAAAGTGGTCTTATTGCTTCAATTCAAATTCAGGCTCCTCCTTGAGTTGTCTCGTCAATTCGTCCCAAAAAAGAAAATGGTCGGCATATAGGGAGAGAAAACGTATTACTCGACCACATTTTTCACGGCCTTGAAGGGGAGATACTGCAGAATCTCCGCTTCAAGGCTGTGAAAAAAATGTGGTAGCAACATTTAAAAGCAGAAACAATTTTCAAAACCCTGTTCAGCAGAGAACAAAAGTTGAGATCCCACATCACAAATGCATGGGGACATACTTAACTAAAACTTCAACAGTGCAAGCTACAGACTGCCACACACGATTCAGTAATAGTGAGGAAGAGGACAGTCTTACATTTCTGCTCTCCAGGGTTCATCACGTTGCTTGACCGTCCTTGCCGTCAGTTATCTTTATCATAAGAAAGTGGGAAAATATAAGAATCACTTCATTGCCAGATAAATAACTTCGGCATAGTTGTCTCATATTTCTAAGAGTACAAACTCATGTTGAATTCAGTGTACAAATCAAGAGTCAACCTCTCTTCCACCCTCAACCATAAAAAAACTAGTCTTTAGCATATGGCAAGAGTAGCAGCTGTAGTTCTCTGTATGTGTCCAATCAGCAAAACGCTGAAGCATCTCAATTGTCTAAGAATAATGTATATGTCATATAGTCCTACAAGACGGTGGATGAGTTCATGCAACTACTGCAGAACCAACATCTGGTAGTATCTCCAAGGATCAAAGAATTCGCCTCACTGGACATTATTCATGTAGTATGCTGCATCATTTTGGCAACTCGTATTCCTCTCAAGGTAGATGGAGAATAGGTTTCAAGTTTCAACACAGTCGTTTGCGAGTTTAGTATATCATATTTGAGCAAAAAGAATTTCATTCCATGTATCCGGAACACCAGGTAAGCACCAATGCAAACAGTCCTGGACTCCAGGTGTTGCTTTGATGCTGTATCGAGATATATGACCCTCGTCTCTCAGCTGGGATAGGGCAGTGATGTCCAAAAGCTTAACGGCTGTTCCTCTTACAGCCCGTGCTGCATCATAATCACTCGATTCATCTTGTAAAACTTCCTTCCCCTCGGAAAGTGGAGTAGTGTTATCACAGGTCCCTCCAGTGTTCCAATCTCCATTAAAGAAATGTCTGGGCGATATAGACCGATAGAATGCTTTTACGTGAGGGTATTTTGGCAGCTGTGAATTCACCCAATTGACTATACTGTGAATTGTAAAATTCTTGGCACCACCAATAGTTGCAATCTTCCTGTTCGTATTAGGAACACCACCCACATACATGACCCACCGGTTGGCCTTAAGCTTTCCTCTATTCCAATGATGTCCTGTGTTCAGAACAACGACATCGAACCTTGGAAGGAAATGACCCAAAAAATATGGACGACGGTCGAGGTGCATGGCGTAATCAGTAGCAGGGTCAGATGGATTTATGGGTGTTAAGTCACAGAGACTAGCAGACCAATAGTAAAGAATAGTTGTTTTGGTGTCTGGAAATCGATAAGCCCATCCATCAGGCCGTGCAGAACCACGAGATTGCACAAGACCATATTCATGCCCCACATCAAGAACATTAGGTCCATCTTTTCCACCAGTAATCATACACATAAGTGATTGAAATTGTTGTCTACCAAGCGAATCCCCAATGAAAGCCAGAGTTTTGTTTTGCATCCTGGTTGCACCATCAAATTTTAGTGAATCTCTTACATGTAGAATAAATAAATCCAAATAATTTCACTTGATGACTCAAGGAAGAGAGATGGCAATGCTAAGCAGCAAGAATTAACCTATACTCCGATAGCTGATGAGAACATATTTTTCATATTTGCATGTTTGTACACTACTAAAAAAACGGAATTTAGCAAGGGACAATGTCGCTAATCCTATTAGGACGGATTATTAAAAAATGTTGTTAAGTACAAGAAATTTAGCGACAGATTATTAAACAAATTTGCTAAGACGAGCAATTTAGCGACGCAGTTCGTAGCTAACTCCAATTTTTTGTATAGTGGTATGTGCAAGAGAGGGAAGGGAAACAAGCCACAAGATACAAAGAGAGCTCTACTGTCAAAGATTATACATTTCAGGTTTGATATACATATTAATATTTTGGTTCAGTCAAAATAACTGGCCAAGTGAAGGTAGGCACTACTTAATTATGCTAGAAACAGAACACAGAGAAGTTTTTCATCCAGTTAATAAAGAAATTTTTGCTTTTTGTGTAGACCATATCTCAAACTTGAATTCAAGGATCAGAAATAAAGACTGCGTAAGAAAGTTACGTTACCTTTTCAGAAATTTAACACCTGTAAACTCTTCCATCTCACAATTTTTAGGTTGCCAACGTAACTTTTCGTATTCAAAATCTGTACGTTGTGTCAAGCGGCAAGCCCACATAGATGACAACCATTGCTTGCAGCCAAATCCAGAATATAAAGGTCGGCTATCATCTATGATCCATCTGCCTTTAGCAAAATTACAATCTGAAAATTAAGATAACAGTATAAGTATCTGATTACTTTCCACCTATTAAACCAAATCCGCCAACCAATAGGGTAGGTAGCTAAAACAAGGTTTCACACATTATAAAAGACCCAAAGAAAAGGATACCTCAAGAACTGACAGACAAATTCTCTCAGTTAAACAACATGAATTATCACGTGTTCAGAGAAAATGAAAAAGCAAATCAATGATTAGATTAATAATAAAGAACAAAAAAAGATAGGTCACCTTGTCTTTCTAGGGTGGTTGTCAAATTTTCATTATGTTTATCCCCAGAACTCACAGAAGTGGAAACATCAGTTTGCTGCTCTATTAAACCACTTTTTATGTCTGAAACATCTTTTAGATCTCCTTTTTCAGTAAAATTGGGAGCAATACCTGCACTGCCGAAAAACACAATTAAAATGTCAAATTGTAGAGAGTAGAGATCAGTTAACTTTACAGTGCAATATGCCATTTCATAAACACAAATCACGTTTATGAGGGATACATACTCTGTCTAAAATAAGCAAGAGTACAAATTACTTTTATTGTTACTATTTAGGGAAAGGGGAGTTCTTTTGTTTAAATTCAAAAGGACAAAAGGCAGCCACATTTTCAAAAACCATAGAGAAGTTAAAGGATGCCTCTAATTCGTAAAGATTTAGGTACTTTAAGCTGAGGAAATGATGATGTACCAAAGCAACACCTACCTTCCATCTCTTCATGAGTAATCAATTCTTCAGTCACCTTAATCACTGCTGAAGAGTTTGCATAAGTAGAATATTTTTCCGGTTCAAAGTTACCACTTTCTTCTGATTTCTCTGTTCCACTTCCTTCTCCCAAAGCTTCTTCATCTTTCACTCTAAGATCTGCCAGAGAAGAGAGTATTACGAAGTAATTCTAAAGGATCCTGCAACATTTTCACCAAGGGGTTGAGTCCTAAACTCCTATTCAAAATAGCTCTTTATTACTTATAAAGTGGTTGAGGAAATACAGGATTTCTACCATTCTCTTAGGAGATAAGAAGTTCTTTTATATAGTTAGGAGATAAAAAGTTGAACAAAAAACTCCGGTTTAGCAAAATGCAGCTAGATCAACAAGGTCAGCAGCATGCCCATCATAAAGTCAAATCACTGCAGTAAAGATCCATCCAAACCCTTTGACAAAAGGTGTAAGCATTAGAGACTCCATGTCCGCCAAGTAAGCATGTACCCTAACTCACATAAAAGAATGAGATGTGTTCACTTCAAGGAGTGCTACTTTCCCATTTAGACAAGTTTTCTTCAAAAGATATCCTCACAATAAAGCTGTCTGCTTCAACGACTATACTGGTGTTTTATGCGAACTTAGACTCATATACGCATCTCAACTAAAGAAGGACCAATCGCACTCAAACGATATATAAAATGGTCGAATCATTAATGAGGAACTTCTTCATTTTGCGTGAAAATGTTCTTTCCCAAACAGCAAAGAGCTCCAATGCAAAATACTACCATAATCTTTAAAGTTGACGAAGATATTAACTATCCCATAATGCAAAAATGAAAAAAAAAAACAAAAACCAATGGTACGTCAGTGAGTTTATGCAAACCTGGAGAAAGCTGCAAGACATGATTCTGAGGTAGTACTGGAGAAGAAAGAAATAGGCTTTTCACATATGCCAAAAGAAGAACAGTAGCACATACGAATCCGATAAGGATGAGAGAGATCTGTGACACCTTCAAACCTCCCTTCATCCTTGAAGCTTAGGGATGTGTGAACTTGAACTCATTCGACCACAATGGACATTGTGTTTGCTTCAGATTAACATCTGCCAATAAGTGAAAGGAAAATGTTTGAGGCAAAAATAGGAGTGTTGTTTCTGGTGTAAAAAGGTGCAATTAGAGATTCACATGCACAATTTTGAAGACTCCTCATATGGACCACAAAACCAGACACTTATACATCGCAGAAATACACCTTTGACAGACTATAATGGACAACAATACTTTATAAACTACCATACGCTCTCAATTCAGTAAGTAGGCATCTTTAAGAAACGGAAATCAAATACTACTTCTATTCTATCAAAAAGAGCTGTCTTTCCTGAGCTTCCTTCTATAGATTTGAGAGTATAAAATGCTGCTCCACTAAACAGAGATAAATTTTACAATTTTCATCAATCGAGTCCAAGCACAACGAAGAATCATCCAATACTTAAAGTGCATCACCATATCTACAGACCCCTTTCTGGTTCCTTCACTTTATCTCATGAAAAACCAGCACCCTGACTTCACCCATTATTCCAATCAATACCTTTGGGTCCTCAATCCAACCCCCCCCCCCCTCTAAAGACTTCAAAGGTTCAGTAACACCCTGTAAGAATTGACAGCTTCAGTAACTTCCTGCAATAATAGGTAGTTTCCAGCAAAAACATGGACTGATAACAATAATATCACTGCCACTTCCTAGTGGCCACCTTCAACTAATGGTTGGTCAAATTTTATCTTTGAAGCAGATCGATCCTGCTCGCTACTATTTTCTACCTGTCGAACTGTAATTTTTTACCTGTCGAACTATAATTTTCTACCTGTCGAACTATAATAATTAAAGTAACATTTATACTACTGCAAAACAAAGATGGTAGATTTACCAACCTG
The DNA here is from genome assembly GCA_034509755.1 of Anisodus tanguticus. Taxonomy (NCBI): domain Eukaryota; kingdom Viridiplantae; phylum Streptophyta; class Magnoliopsida; order Solanales; family Solanaceae; genus Anisodus; species Anisodus tanguticus. Next base: position 1,954,451 of record CM067558.1, read on the forward strand.
AAGGAATTATAACAATGATTTAATATAGAGCAGTGCTAGATGGATGAAGAGCTTAAATTGAAACCCCAGAACCCAGAATATTTAATTTACCACAAAACCAAGGAACATAATATACAATAACTAGTTCTGATAATACTAGTAAAAACCAAAGATAGTAACTTTACTAATATGAAGGAATATATGAAAAAAATATTATTAAGCCCCTAAGCCAAATGTCAGTGGGGATTAAATCTTGAAAATACCCAGTGCCTGAAATATGTGAAGTCCAAGAAAATAAAAGAATACAAAACATAAACAATAATTCACAGCAAAAAAAAAAAATACATAACCAAGAGAAATCAGTTATCTAAAATCAAAAAAGTAACACACACTATTCAAAGAAACGTTATTTATGCAATCCTTCATATACATAGAGATACTAAATACATAAAAAAACACAAAAGCTGCATAAAGATTGGATCTTTAAGAAAATTGAAGGCAGCAAAAACAATCTTGAATTATGGCAATGTCACAAACAGACACAAAAAAAATATAATACTGTATTGAATCTGACTAGAGGGGAATAGGTATAAAGGATTTATGTATACCTAAAATTGGGCCTGGAAAAGGGTAGGATTTATGAAATTCAAAATTAAATTTGATTAAATCATGTAATAATGATGAATTTGGGTTGAAAAAAACAAGAAATGTTTACTTGAAGGACTAAAAGAGATGGGACAAAAGAGGTGCATGGAGTGATGAAGAAAAGACAGGTGGGGGTGGGGGTGGGGGGTGGGGTGAAAGTGATAATAACATCACGGAAAAGGCAGTAGTAGTAGTTGAAATGCGGTGCAATTGTGCTTAATATTTCTAATTTTTTATTTGTTACTTATATAAGTGAGGTCCATTTGTAGATCTTACTGGTAACTTTATAATATATGCTTTGGAATAATATATTCATGGGAATTCTAATATCATAAACTTGAATATTTATACTTGTCCACTTAAGTACGCTTTTTATGCATCCTCTTGTATTACTTTCTTTAGTTTTCATTTGATAATCGATATTTATATTACGCATTGATTAATTGGATTTTGTGTTGTATAAAGCTTATTTAAGTGGAAATTATGGCGATAAATATCTACTTTTGGAATTATTATTTGATTATATTCAAAGTTTAAAAATATTGTAAATTTATCTATATCAGGAACAACTTTAAGACATACGCGATTGAAGTGTAGCCTAGTAAAGGCCAAACATCGAAAAAATTTGCCAGAACGTTGATATGGCTTGCCAAAGGTCAACTTTAGATAATTTTTACTAAAAATGTGGACTCGACAAGGCCAAGCTTCGGATAATTTTTATATGAAGTCATTTGATCTAGCTTGCCTTTTTTTAAAAAAAAAAAAAATCAAATCACCTAGCAGGTTGCTAGTGGTATTTATTTCAAACAAAATCAAGTTATTTACCGACCAAATTAAAGTCAGAAAAACAAAAAAGAAACAATTATATTCTATCCTATACTATAAGTGGAAACAATTGTGATCAAATAGTAGGATAAACAACAACATCATGTAATACTGCAACACGTTATTCGACTTTAGACTGATGTTAATAACAGTCACTTCAAAGCTCTCACCACTAGTTATGAAATCAATTTCTTATGAAAATCGATCAACAAATATATGACTGCATTTTATGCTAGTTGTTGAGTAATCTACTTATGTTAGTGCATCTGTCAACAACAACAACATACCCAATGAAGTCTCACAACGTGAAGTTTGGGAAGGGTAGAATGTACGCAGATCTTACCTCTACCTTGGTAGGTAGAGCAGTTGTTTCCGAGAGTCCCTCGGCTCAAGACAAAGCATAAGCACAAGCAAAGCAAGAGAAACGATCAGACCCGAACAAGAAATTTAAAGCAGTATGAAAATGCTGGTATCAAATGCTAATAAGTCATGCTAGCGCATTCTGAAAAAGAAGCAGTAACTAATGCAAGTACACAAGATAAATAAAGTATACTAAAGAACATATATCAATAGAAATAAAACGCTACTATAAAGAAATACTACATCTACTAGTATGATAGGCTAAACAGGCCTACAATAATAACACTACAACAACGAGTTTGTAAGCATAAGTAGAGCTACACTCGACTACCCATTACCCTTCTACCCTAATCTGTGTCTTCCACAACCCCATATCTAAGGTCATGTCTTCAGTAAGTTACACATGTATCATATCCGTGTAATCACCTCTCCTCAATACTTTTCCGACCTACCTCTACCCCTCCTAAACCAATCCATAACCAACCTCTCACACCTCCGCACTGGGCATTTGTGTCTCTCGTTTGCACATGCCTGAACCATCTCAACCTCGCTTCGCGCATCTTATTCTCCACCGAGGCGACTCCCACTCTGTCCTGGATATCCTCATTTCTAATCCTATCCCTCTTTGTATGCCTACACATCCATCTTAGCATTTTCATTTCCGCAACTTTCATCTTTGGGATGTGCAAAGTCTTGACTGGCTAACACTCCGCCTCATATAACATAGTTGATTTAACCATCACCCTATAAAACTTATCAAACTTATCTTTAAATTTTGCTGCACGTGCTAGCCTAACTTTCATCTTTTGTCAGTGCATCTGTCGTGAACAAATAATCTTTGTTGTGTGTACCAAAACTAGACATTCACTGAACTTCAAAATATTGCACATAAAGTGGGCACATAGAATTTAAAGAGGAAAAGTATGTCTGTACTTAGTCATACGTGATTGAAGTGAGTGAAAAATGGCTAAACTTATAGCTGGAGTACAATGACTTTTTTTTATAAACAAAATTTTATTTATCAAATTTAACAATACAATACACAATTTAATACTCAACTATATTTTAAATAAGCTCAAATTTTTATTTGTCATAAGTGTGGTCCATTTAGATATCTCTGGTAACTACTACAATATGCTTTGGAACAATATATTCGTTGAGATTCTAAGATTAATAACTTGAATATTTATCCACTTCCGTCTCATGATCATAGAAATATAGCAAAAAAGGATATACTAAAAGCAAAAAGTTTATATAAGCAACACCAACAAGTTGAATTAAGACTTAGGCCTAATTTTACTTAAGACTTTTAGTTTATTTAATTATTTATTTATAAGATAAAAGAAAAATATAAAGAACCTCTAATACTCTATTAGATAATCCACTCTATACTTTGAGTGAGACCAAAGCTCCATAAAGACAAAGGGGATGTAGGTTAATAACTAGGCCAAAGGTGTATTAAGAATAATGTTGAACATGATGTATTATTAATGTTTTTATTAGTTACGCAAAGATTATTTCTTATATATTGTTTGGTTTGGTGTATTAAAAATAATATGCATTACATAATTTTTTTGAAAGAATTGATTATTTATAAGAATACCCTTCATATTATATTATGTGAGGACTTCAAGGGAAATTGTGTCGTTAACCATGGTTATGCGTGTATTAAAAGCTCCCATGATTTGCTATGCACTAATTATGTATATAATAATACTAAATAGACAGTGGCAGAGCCAAATTTTTTATTTAGGGGGTTTAAAAATATGAAGAAGTATATACGCGAAGAAGTCAAGGGGTACAAAATCTACTATATATACATAAAAAACTAATTTTAACCTTGTATATATGGTGTAATTTTCGTCGAGGGGGTTCGAGTGAACCTCTTGAATCATACCTAGCTCCGCCCTTGCAAATAGAGTGTATAACTGATGTTTGTATTAGTTATACACATGTTGAAAAGGTATACCAAATAAGCTATTAATAATATATAAAACCAATTCATGCATTATTTTCTCTAATCATGCCATACGAGTTACGACCCCCGAATGTATTCGAAAGTTTAGTAGGCGTTTGAACATGCAATTTCATCTCATGATTTCTCAAATCATTCAAAAAAAGCATTATTTGAGATTTCAAATCACGATTTCAAAAATTTTAAATGTAAAAATTAACCCATAAATTTATACTTTGTAAAAATAGATTCATAAGTTGATAAATATTTACCAACTATTTATATCAAATATTAAAAGATCTACGTGTTGTTAGTATATTTATAACAAATTTACTCTTATCAACTATGTGAGAGGATTATATTATAAAGTAATTACATTATAACTCATCTTTAATTTTTTTATTTTATTAAATTAAAATTTGATTAATTTATTTATTTTTTAAGAATTTCTTCTATTAGCGTATTAATTTTATTATTAACTACTCTTTCTCGTTTGTTACTATAAAATTATGAAAAAATTTGACGTTAATTTTGGAACTTCACTAGACACCCAAAGGTTCACCTTCTTCTCCACGAAATCTAACCATCTCTTATACTGAAAAAAAAAAACCCTAACCAGATCGAACTCAAAAAAGAAAGAAAAAATGAGTCGAGGAAGCGGAGGCGGATACGATCGTCACATTACGATCTTCTCACCTGAAGGTCGTCTCTTCCAAGTCGGTAAGCATTTTCATCATTTTTTCAACTTACTCGTAACTCGATTCAAATTTCATAGCCTACATGTGATTTTTCTTCAGTTAAATCGTAATGTTTGTTCGATTTACTGTCATTTGATTTTTTTAAGATTTTTTTAAAGGGAAAATTACACTGTCTATTGTTGAAAATATTTACACTACGTAGCCCAAATTTTGAGTTTGTTACCTGATTTAGCTCATATTTGTGTATATACACCTTTTATACACTTTATACAAGGCTGATACATTTTGTATAGTGCTTTCCCCAGGTATAATGTTGTATAAATTATATATTATATAGAATTGTATATTGGGCTACATAGTGTAATTATCTTCAGAAGCTGTATATTTTTGAAAATTTCCCTTTTTTAAACTTACTTGTAACTCGATTCAAATTTCATAGCCAACTTGTGATTTTCCTTCATTTCAATCGTATTTTTTTCGATTTTCTGTCATTGTGAAAAATATTAGTTTTTTTAACTTGTAATTCGATTCAAGTTTCATAGCCACATGTGATTTTTCTTCAGTTCAATGGTAATTTTTTCCAATTTTCTGTCATTGAAATATAAGCAATCTCATTTTTTAAACTTGTAACTCGATTCAAATTTCATAGCTACATGTGATTATCCTTCAGTTCAATCGTATAGTTTTTTCGATTTTCTGTCATTTGCAAAACTTTTTAGTTTTTTTAAAACTTTCTTGTAACTCGATTCAAATTTCATAGCCAACGTGTGATTTTTCTTCAGTTCAATCTTTTTTTTCTGATTTTCTGTCATTTGTGAAAATCTTTATTTTTTTTTGTTATGTGAACAGAATATGCGTTCAAGGCTGTGAAAGCAGCCGGAATCACATCTATCGGCGTCCGTGGAAAGGACTCTGTTTGTGTTGTTACTCAGAAGAAAGTTCCTGTAAGTTCAAGTTCAATTTTTGGTGCATTTGTTAAATCATTTGTATTTTTGTTCTGTTGAGAGATTTGTATGGTTGTGTAAGGATAAGTGAGAGATTTAGACTAGAGGTCATAATTTGCGATCAAAGACAAGTTTTCTTAGTAATCCAATTAACTTGGCTTGAATAAAGCAGAATAGATATGGAGGATTCACAAAACCAACCCCAACTAGTTTGTAATTGAAGCTTAGTTGTTTGAATCTGTTTGTGTTGTTACTCAGAAGAAAGTCCCTGGTAGTTCAATTTTTGGTGCATTTGTTAAATCGTTGGTGTTTTTGTTCTGTTGAGAGACTTGTAGGTCTGTGTAAGGAAAAGTGAGGGATTTAGAGAACCTCTAGTATTCTAGAGCTTCTAATTCGTGATCAAATACAAGCTTTTTAGCATTCCAGTGAAATGGACTTGTATAAAGCCGAATAGATGTGGAGGGTTCATAAAACCAACCCCAGCTAGTTCGGAATTGAAGCTTAGTTGATTGATAATATAGTTGATTAAATGATATTAGAATATTGTCCACCCGATCGAGGATTACTGATATAGCAAAGGCTAGGGGAATTGTGAGAAAAGGAAGCCATTGTTTTGAATATAGTATTCAGATAGAGTTGTAGTTTGTTCTCGTATAGCCTATTTATATTGACTCGACGTTTCCAAAAAATAGACCTGTAATTTGGACCCGCTATGGAGTTTAAAGTTATGTGTATTTTGGCTGAACAGGACAAACTATTGGATCAGACCAGTGTATCCCATTTGTTCCCAATTACCAAGTATCTTGGACTATTAGCTACTGGCATGACAGGTTTGCATTCTTTTATGAGGTTCAAGGAGTCTATATGGAAAATAATGATTTTAATAATTGGTTGATAAACTATCAGTTAATAAGGATTCTTTATATCTATCTACTTCTTTTTTCCGAAAGCAAAAGGAAAATATTGAAATATCTTCTTTTTTGTGATAGTGTAAATTTGGTGACAAAAATGTGAAAATTTGCACTCTTAACTTTCCAGCATGGATGCCTATCAATCTCTTTTGGCATGGTTGCTTAGCCTGAACAGAGAACACTTTGCAACTGAGGCTATTGGTTTAATGTTTATGAACTAATTAGAGATAATTTTGAGTTAAAAATTATCCATCTGTCGTATTTTGGGTTTATTTAGCTATGGATGATATTGCTTTCAATTGTGACTGAGAATAGGAACGCATAGCTCCTTTCAGAGCTTATGATTCCATAATTTGCTTTGACATGTTTTCAATTTCAGCTGATGCAAGAACTCTGGTTCAACAAGCTCGAAATGAAGCTGCTGAGTTTCGCTTTAAATATGGATATGAAATGCCAGCGGATGTACTTTCTAAATGGTATTCCTTTTGCTTCATTATATTATTCTCTTTGTACTTTCCCAGTTAATAATGTATAGTGCCATCCTCAATGGTCTTTTTCTTGGTCAAAAAGAAGTGCAAATTATTGGTAGGGTAGGAGCAGCTTATGAGATGTCACTTATCTTGTACATTTTTCTCCATTAACTTTTAATTTCCGAAGCATCAATTATTTATTTGATTCACTAGAGAAAGCAAGTTAAATAATTTGAGAATTTTATGAATGCTCTTTGGTTGACACTATGTAAATGCATCAGCTAGAATGCATAACTGATAAAATACATACATGAGAAGAATGAGCTTTAATTTCCCACTGATAAATGTATAATGAGCTATAGAGCATGTATTTTCAGGATTGCAGACAAGTCTCAGGTTTACACTCAGCATGCCTATATGAGACCCCTTGGAGTAGGTTTGTTGCTGGCCCCTATTGATCTTTGTGAAGCATTTCTTCCTTCACTTTTCTTTTTATTGGTGTTGGTGGTGACTGGTGAGGAAGGAGGGGAATGCGTTTTTGCTTCTACATTTCTATTCATTCCTGTTTTGTGTTTCTCTTTTTTGATGCATAGTTGCTATGATTTTGGGTATTGATGAGGAGAAAGGGCCCCAACTCTTCAAATGTGACCCTGCTGGTCATTTTTTTGGTCATAAGGTATTTGCTGAATTTGATGTTCTTTTCTGAATAAAGCTGGTTAATTTTTTCCTGTTTATAGGTAGCCTTTTAGTGACTGCCTTCTCGATTTTGTCATCTTGTTAGTTGCATCTAGGCAGACATGTGATGGTCAGATGTCAAATTTGTATAACGTGGTTAATCTATAATTCTATGTAAGGTGTCTTACAAGTTACATGCATACATATACATATACAGAATGCAGCATATATATGTAGGGTGGAGAGGGAAGAGGAGAGAATATTCTACCTACCAAGTTTCCCTTACTGAAGGAAATTATTAACAATAAAAACGCGGAAAAGACAAAAAGTCATTGTTCCTTTTTTCCCCTCCCTACTATCATAAGTAAACATACAATTTTTGCTTTTCTTATTAATCCTTCAAGATTTCAAAAGGGTAATTCTGAAGTTTACACCCTTGGGTGCACTAAAAGATTTGACGAACTTTACCATTGTCAAAAACTTTCTCAACAGCTAAAGAGGTTTATATATGATTTATGATTTACGAAAGATCAGGGGGGCTGTGACTTTCAGGAATTAAGGCACAAGTGGGATGTAGGTTATAAAAAAAAGTGTACCAATGTAGGTTAAAAAAAGTGTACCAATGTAACCTAATCTATGAAACCTTTTGATATCATCTTTCCTTATCAGTTAACCATCTTTCTTTTTTCTTACCACTGTAGCATACCCTCAAGTTAGACACTGAATCTTTGCCCACCCTATTGTCCCACTATCTTCAATCATATCTAGCACCACTTTTTACCTTAGTTGTATACAGCACATAAGACAACCAGTGGTTCATATCGTGATTTGAACCCATTGACAATTTCAAGTGGCACATGAAAACTCTAATCCTAAAAATCCTTTAATTCATTCTATTACAAAATAAAAAGAAAAAGGAAGTCCTGCAATTCAAAGGATGAATTTACTTTGGATCTGAAAGCCTGATTTAGACGCTGTAAGGAAATATGTTATTTTACCATTATCACCCACCTTTTTTAATATGAGACGAATGTGTTTCTATATAAATTGCTGAACGTGGTTAAATTTTTCTAAGTTGAAGCATGCACATGATAGGATTTCTGGATGAGTGAAAAGTAGATGCTAGATTTCACGATTCCCTGCTTTGCCTTTTTAATGTTCAATTTGTAGCTTACTCTCACCATATAAGACCCAAAAGTAGGAACACCATGTCCTATCAATTACTAGCAAATGGTGACCGCTTCCTTTCGATCTGCTCCCACAATATCCTATATTTATAGTTTACAAGAGGACGCTAAGGACTTCTAAGTCCCATTTTGAGAATTTTCTGAAGCATTGGTACTTTGTTGGCTTGTCTTGTCTTGTTTATGATGGTATTACTTTATCGACCTTGGTGCAGGCTACAAGTGCTGGATCTAAAGAGCAAGAGGCAATTAATTTTTTGGAGAAAAAAATGAAAAATAACCCTGCTTTCTCTTATGAGGAAACTGTTCAGGTAAAAGGAAAGGGGGCACTTAGATGTGGTTTTTGTCTGTAAATACTGCATATTTGATTCCATCCATAAATCTATTTTCTTCCCTATGAGTTATAGTCTCAATAAGAATGCTAGTTCTTACTGTTCATATATTATGATATGAATATACCACATCAATTCGTTATGTATGGATGATGAGATTCCATTGATACAGAGCCAATTCCAATAGACTTATTGGAGGGTCCCATTGGCGTGCATCCAGTAGGAATTGAACCTACGAATGCCCATACAGACTAAGACCTTATTCACACAGCGATAACTTTTAAGGCTTTTCTTCTCCTTCTGTTCCGTTCCTCACTGTATATTCTAGCAGAAGACTACACAATTTCTCATCTTATTGTGTAATTAACTAGAAATTTTAATAGAAATTGAGACTTTTTTAAGGTTCACTTAAGATATTAGAGTTGATATAACCTCCTAATAAAATCTGGAAGTGGCTTTCTCTATCATATACTGGCGCAGGTAAAAAGATTCTTTGTTAAAACCCTTGGAACTCTTTTTTTGGCTAGCGCTTACAGTTTTGCAGATGTTTTAAATGAACGGTAAAAGCTCTACATTTGATTGAGATCGAGCACAATTTCATTTGTGAAGTTTCAGTATATCGTGTTCATGTAATTTTTAGAATTCTGTGTGTATGACGTTTGATGTTAAAGTTAGGAGGATGCACTTTGGTGTTGCTGATAAATTAGTTTTTGTTCTGCAGACAACAATTTCTGCTCTTCAATCTGTTCTGCAAGAGGATTTTAAGGCCAGTGAAATTGAGGTAATTTGTTTCATTCTAGAAATTATCTGCCGTTTGGTTATTGCAGTTATTATTGCCCATGCTGATCACACTTGAGAAGCAGAAGGAGGGGTGGTGCGAGGGTGGGGAAGGGAGGGCAGCGCGTTTTGCTAGCTCAAGTATTCTTGACCATACTTGAGTTGCACCTGAAATGTCCATCTCACAACCACGAGATATGATATGCCATTAAATTTTGCCTATATCTCCAGAATGACTTGTTCTTCGTATAACTAGTGATTAGAACTAGTCATTTCAGAATGATAGACATGAGACCAGCACAATTGGTTTGACTTTTGTCTTAAGTGGATTGTAGTGCTTGTTAGGTTTCCAACTGCATTGTTTCACTGCTTCATGACATAATTTCTTCTGGTCTTTGGCAGGTTGGTGTTGTGAGGAAAGAACATCCTGTCTTTAGAGTGTTAACTACCGAGGAAATTGACGAGCACTTAACAGCCATCAGTGAGCGTGACTGATTAGCTACAGGATACAGTTAGCTTTCAGTTAGAAATGTATGTTTTCTATCAAGACTCGCAAAGATCCCATTTGATTGTCAGTTGGTGGGAATAGACGGAATCCTTCTGCATATGCGGATATTGAGTTTCGAATTGTTGAATGTAACATTTCTTGGGATCATCTTAGTTTCAACCAAACGTTTGAATGCTACTGCCTGGGATTATATTCATTTTACGCTGAGCTTTTCGCGTGCTTTGGTATCTGTTTACGATGGGATAAAAAAGGGAAAAAACATTTCTGTGGAAATGGCTCCATTCTGACACTATGATCTTTAGTCTATCTTTAATACTCTGGTATTGCTATAAGTCTTCTTCTGAACAACTCTTCTTGTATGTCTCAGGAAAACCGTGATTTTTTGTTTTGCCATCAGTTGCTGCTTTTGCTATTTTATATTTCTCCAGTTTCGGAATCAAAGCATACATTTCTTTAGCAATCAAGACGTACTATTTCCATCTGGCAGTTTGAGCAAAGGTAGCATTGACTACACCGTTGAGGTTGTCATTTGTGATTTTCCTGTGATTGAGTTAAGGTTCCCATATATTTTCAGCGCATACTCAGCAGAGAGGTTACAGATTAACTTTTTTTATATGAAATGGAACTACAGGATAACTTCTTTAAATAGTTTTAATGTTGAAATATTGCCATCAAGTGTCTTGAAGTTCTTGATCTGTTGACAAAATATTAGCGGGCTAGCTCTTTAACTCTAGCAGATAAAGTGGTAACTTGGTGCACTAGCGCTATGTGCGGGGTCTGAGGAAGGATCAGACTACAAGTAGGGACTAGGAAAGGAGGGAGTAAAAGGTAAAAAATGAGAGTTAAAGATCTTACGTAATACATAATTAGCCCTTTTAAATTGCGTTGAACTTACTACTCCCTCTTGTTCATAGTAAGTATTTATTTAGTCTTAACGAATCAAAAAGAAATGAACTTGATTTTTTTTTTTAGATTTGTCCTTATCAAGTGTTAAGTAAATAGATTTTTATGTGTCAAGTTAATAGTAATAAGTAAATTTTAATTAATGATAATTTAATCAAAATATCAATCTTTTTAGGAGTTAGTATTTGGGTGTGCTAAAGGTAAGTAAACACTTATTTTAAATCAGAGGAAGTAAGCAATAAAATAAACATTTCTTTTTGGTATAAGTGTGTTTCATGACACCTCAATCCGACAGCCATATGCATGAAATACACTTAGTGCTTACCTATCAAAATTTATATATATAATAAAGTCAGATATAAACAAAGTGACGTGGCATCTTTGTCTAGAATGTTATTTATCTTTTATTTTTTATTTTTTTGGCTTTATCCCTTTTATTTGTATTTATGTTATAATATAATAATGGTTGATACATATTCAGGCTAATAATGACAATAATATGTATATTTAAAAGCCCACTAATTAGTCCTATTAAATTAAAATTAAAGTTGCCCGTTTGATATTCGATTGCTGCCGTTTTTTATTAAAAAAAACTATTGCTGCCGTTGTTAGTGGCTTAGTGCAGTATAAATGTCATTTGCTTTCTCTATAAACTCCTAATAGCAGTGATTTATTTTCAGTTAGCACCATATTAATATTGTAATAATTATTGCATTGATGTTACAAAACTCTTCTTCCCCTTCTCTAAATATTGACTATTTAAGGATGAAAAATGAATGAAAGAGCACCATGTTTATGAAATGGAACTTGTGAAAAAACAATAGACATTATTTTCGAATTCAAAACATTGAAATAGGTTGTTTTGTATGAATTCCATTGATAACGATAATGCTTTCAATATTAAATTTTGGGATATCAATATAAGGTAAAGCGATGCAAAAATTGCAGGCAATTCTTAGGCATGCATATAATTAAGTATGGTAAATGTATATTTTGATATCCATTTATTAACACATTGTATTTTCATGTATTAAGTTTTATGAATTTCTATTTCTAAATTCATTTTTGTTGTTCCGAAAAGAAGAATAACGTTAAATCAATCTTATGAGAACATAAGTTTCTACAATTCCTATCAGGAAACAAAATACTGAGAAAAGAGATTAGAGGAAGAATAAAAAATGAGGGCAATAACGTCAGATTTACATCACCAAATTTTATATTACCTTCTTTTCTCTTTTCATTTTTTAATATTGTGTTTTTATTTATTCAAGTTGATATTCTTTTAATTTAAATGGATTATTTTATGTTTACCATGAAATCATTTTCATTGAAAAGAGTCATAAAAAAGTAGTACAATCATAGTAGGCCTAATTAATTTTCTTTAAAGAATTACGACACTACTTTATAACTACTATATTTTTAGTTTGTTTTTGTGATCATGCGAAGCGTGATATCATATGATGAACTTTTATCTAATTTTTTCTTTTATTTTTCCTTCTTTTAGTGTGGCTTTGAGATTCGAGTTTTCTGGGTATGAATTTTTTTTTGGTAGAAAGCACTTACCAGAGATGGGTCCTACACGGCACGAATTCGGATATTATCGAACTCCAAAGGGGACACCGGACATTGAATGAGGAATAAAAAAAAGAATATTTTATTTTCAAGTCATTACTTATGACATGTTCGGAGATATGTAAGTTGGTACCTTCATCATAATAATATGAATGAATGAGGCAGTATTTTGCTAATGTTTGATTCTATTTTTTAAACATTACTACTTTTCTCTTTTTTATTTTCTTTCTTTCTTGTCCAAATTCACACATAATGATTTAAATGTATTATTATGATATTAAGATTCAACTATACTTTGATTTTTGTTGATAGAAACCAATGAAATATTGACACATTTATTGGTTAAACTATTTCTCCTAGGATTATTATATGTTTTCTTTCTCTATGGAGAGAGGTGAGTGGCTAATCATTTTATCTAGAGAGTTACCTCTATAAAGTTCGTGAAAAACTAGAATTCTTTGATGGTTATTCGGACGTTAATGTTTCCGTCTCTATCACGAAAGAATAGGATTCTTTTGTTCCGTACGTGAGACGTAGTAAATAATAATATGGCACTTTTAAAAGCATATATAGCATGCATTCAATCTCTCTTATTCTTAACAAGGGCTAAACTTAGCAAAAGAAATACTAACATATAAAGAATTAGAGGTAGAAATAAACTGTCTACTTGCTATTAAATTTATCAAGTATACTATATCATTCTCTTAGAGCTATTATTGACGACCATAAGTATTTGTTGGAAATCAAGAAGACTACTATTATACATTTTTGGAGGGAGACCAATAAATGTGCAGACTTTCTGCAAATGAAGATCACAAAAATGAACAAGGTTTGATAGTCTGAAAAATTGCGATAAAGGAAATGGAGTTTTCTCTCATGTGAGCCCATTCAAGTCAGGTAACTTATGAAAGATTTTAGGCAATTTAGTTATCTTTTCCAATGCACCAAAAAAATATTATCTCTTATTCTTTATTTTTACAAATATTTCTACAAAAATGATATGAAGAAAGTCTCAAATAGATTTGGCACGTAGCAAATAACTTCAGATATAATTGATACACATTCATTGAATACAAGTTACATAATTGAAAGTAGCACATCAAGTACCTAGCTAATTTACATAACTAAGGAAAACAAGTAATTTAAAGATTGTAATGAACATTCTCATCAATTATAATTCAAGAAGATGATGACAAGAATCTTTCATATAACTTTAGGAATAACAATTATTATGTGGTGAGCATTTTCTTCTTTGCCACTAGATATAGGACTAGCATCTTGTAGATCCATCATATATGTAATCAAGAATCTAGAGGGTCAGCTTGCTGGCAGGGAGTCAACTTTGCGGCCTTAGGGTCGCAAGTTCGATTCTCCCCTCCGGATATCGTCCTCCGGGGCACATACATGTGGTAAAACCTGGGCGCTAAAAGCCGCGCGGGCATGTTGCAGTGTGGGTTCGGTCTCCGCCAAGCTTTGTGGATGGGGCCTGTGGGGGGGTCAACCTTGTAGCATTGATCCGTTGGACGCAAACAGACACTGACCATGTGTGCACATCCCGCGATTTACCTGGTGGTGGGGTGCTGAAGGACCAGTCCCATCATCTCCAGGACGTCTGGGTAATACCAGTGAAGTAGTCAGGCGCAAGCCTGAAAACTTGGATTATCAAAAAAAAAAAAAAAATATAACAAGGGCCTGATCTATTCCTGCCTTAATAGTCAATGCATACACATCTTTGCTTGGCATAACTTGGTGTACCTCTTTCCTAGCCACATACCATGGCTTTAATTTATTTTACTACTATTCATAAAAGGATTTAACTTATGCGTTTAAGTTATATATCGCCAGTATAAGAAATTCTTATACCATCACGTTAATTTCATATGTTGTAACAGGTAACATGTCTTATTTTCAAGGTTATAAATCACACATTTTAAGGAACTTACATGTAGATATTCTTTAGGTGAGTGGTGCATCATATAAGTTAAACTCTTGAGTATTTATAGTACACATCTAGTAACAATGGAGAAGTTTTTACACTATTGGTATATTTTAACCTGCTACGGCAACTGGTTATACTTGTCTTATTTATCGGATTGCTAATCTCACTTATTATGAATAAATAACATATTTATCTTTTAGGTAATGATATGCTTAGTGTAAAAATTCCTTTCCACTTTGAGTATATGCTTTCATAATTATAAATTAAAGGGATTGATTTTGGAAATTAAATTAGTTAGGTTCCAAAACAAGACATGGAATTTGTGTGTATATATATCTGTGTTCTTGATATTTATGACTAAATGCAACCAGTGGCTCTATCCATAGTTGAAATGACATGTTCTAAAAAGATTGGAGGTGAATCATTCTCATCTGCCCAACTCTTGATGGACAAAGTTATTCGATATTTGTGTCGGTGGGAAACAGATATGTACCCTATAAAAATTAAATTTGGCTCTGGTATTATGTTATAATTTGATCATGTGATCAAGGAAGGAGGAACTAAACTATGTTGGGAAGTTGCATTTTCATGTTTTTTTCAATTTCTTGAGAGGACCAAGAAAGAAAGTATATATTGAAAAAGATGTCACCACTCAACATGAAATCAATTAATCACCTTTGCAACTACATTGCCAGAAGAGTCAATAATGCTGCAAGCTCTATCAGGGAAATAGCCAGCAATCTGAAAATTCTTGTGATCTTTGTAGTCATTTGATTCAATGGAAATCTTGATTGGCATTTTCTGGAAAAAACAAGAGTTATTGGGCTCTTTCAAGAAAAACACCAACTTTTCAGAACCTTCAAGGTCTTTACTATAACCCCTCCATTTCCTTTGCATGCTTAATGCTTCAATTACTCCTCCCTGAAAATTCATTGAAGGTATGAATCACAAATAAATCCCTTCACAATTGTTATAAACAAAGATATCACCGGAGGCGAATTCAAGATCTAGAGTCGATATTGTTTGACTCAAAATGAGTATAACTGTATTATATGTATACATTTTACAAAACTTCCCGTATGAATATAACTTCTATATACTGATAATGTATAAGAATTTTTATGCTATCAATCAGACATAGGCAGAGCTACAGTTGAAGTTACTGGTTTAGGTAAAATCCAATAACTTTGGCTCAAGCCTTATATTTGTATTAAAAATTCAGTTAGTATATATAAATAATGTATCTCAAACTCAATAAGAAAAACAAAATTGTGGTTTAGAATCATAAACTTAAAATCTTGAATCCGCCTCTACTATTAGGTTATCCAAAAGATAACTACATATTTACCATATATAGTACATCTATAAAAAATGAGACTAGTATCTTGAAAAATAAGACATGTTACTGATAATGTAAAAAAATCTTATATGCTATCAGTATATATATGCTAAACCCTTTTTGTATATATGTATACATAATTGGAGAAAAAACAAATTTCTGAATATCACAAGAGTAAAACATGCATGATAGTTATATATATATATATATATATATATGTCCATCACTATCTCTGAGAATAAGTTCATCTTTTTTACCAAGAATTCCACATCCATCAACTTTGAAAACAACATTTCGGGTACAATTATTTGTGACTATAAATTATAAAACCACCACCATTCACAACATGTGGACGTCTTCTTACTGCAAGAACAACCTCAGAATTTGAACAAAACACCTTACTTACCACAACAGCCATATTAATTGAGACTTTTGAGTTGATTGTGGTTGTTCTTGAAAATAAATTGATAGTGTGTATTTACAGGTTATAATATGTAAAAAGTGACTATTCAAAAATTCAAAGTTTGGTAGTCTTGATTCACTTATTGTATCAACTTCAAGAATCTTCTTGACTATAACATGGAGTTTGAAAGTTTGTATATATGGCTTATTCTTTACGCCCCATAATAATAAGTGCCTTGTATATGTTTTTCGATTTAACTTATATATATCGATTTAACTATAACATTCTGAATATTTTTACCCAAGTCATATTTTAACACGTTGTATAGAAGATTAACCTGACTTATTTTTCAACTTACTAATCTTTGCATGACACTCACAACTCTCTTTCTTACGCGGGACAGAAAGTGTAACTACTAAAACTCTTTCAACTTGTCATGTTTCGGGCATCTATCAACATTAAGAGATCTTGCCTTGATCTTAATTAGCTATAGTTATTAATTACGTGATTAGATAAAGTAAAAATTCTTTATACCGGGGTAATTTGGTTGATTGTAAGGTATAATAAATAAGAGCTAAAAGCCCACGGCAAGGATTACTTCTTTGATCGATAGCCAAAGAAAAAACAACCGTGCATTGTTTAATGAAGCGCTTGGTAATTGGCGGTATCACATAAACCTCATAAATTATGCGAAAATTTATGTATTATTTTATATGAGTTAAAATATGAAATAAGTAGTATGTGTATTAGCAATAAAAAGATAAAACTACTTAAAGATGAAAATGCCCTTACGAGTAAGTAATCTGTATAGAACAATAACTCTTTCATTATTAGCACTACATTATAATTTATTTTTCATTAATCACTACATAAATAATTCTTGCATCATACGCCCCACGTAACTAATAAGTGAACCAAAAAAACTCTGTTAGTTTCATCGAATGTTTTTAGAAGCAATTCAAAAAAGGGTCATGCATGTTTTACTTTTCCATTTGAACTTTCTCATGTTAGTAATATTGAATGTCTTTTACAAGCAATACATTCAAAAAGGTTAATTTTTTTAACCTTATAATATTAGTTTAAATATAATGAATGTCTTTTACTAGGGGTGGGCAAAAAATCCAGAGAACCGAAAAAACCGAACCGAACCGAAATTCGGTTCGGTTTTTTCTCGTTTTAGAAAAAATAAAAATAGATTTTTTGAAAAACCGAACCGAATTAGGATTTAGTGATTCGGTTCGGTTTTTAAATTTTGGATACGAACCGAACCGAAAAACCGAATTAAATATATATATATATTATTTTATTTTAGGCTACTATTATCTCTTGAATCATAGCCATTGAAGCTAATCTATGAAGCTTTTATGGAAGTCACATGCGGCATGAACTTGATTAACATATCACAGAAGCATTGACATAAAATGTAGGGAGAAAAAGTAGTTGTAAATTGATAAAACTTTAAATGGTGTAACTCTGCGCTCGGATGTCCGTTTTACCCGATTTGTTTTTTGATTTTGCGTATTTTTTTGAGATGGGGCCGGTCAAACTGCCTAAAGGCGGTTTGGGGGAAAACATAAATTTTTAGAAAAACGTCCGTTTTCCCAATCAATTTGTGTTTTCCCTCAAATCAATTTCTAATTTTCCTTTTTCTTTAGTAAACATCTCACGATACACAATAGATTTCAACGTCGAAATTTCATGATAGTGTAGGTGTGAATGTCTATTTCAGTTTTGGAAATTCAATTTTTTTCAAAAAATAAAAAATTCCCCGACCCGACACACTAAAAAAAACCGATATAACCCGATACGTTCGGCATATAAACCGAACATATCGTTTTTTTAAAAAAAAAGTTATATTCAGTTTTTTTTTAAAATGATTTTTATTCGATTCATATTTTTCAAATACAAAACCGAACCGATATACACTCACCCCTATCTTTTACAAGCAATTCAAAAAGGGTACTTGAGCCTTTTTGAAGTTTGGTTGCCTAATTACTGTAGAGGGGAATATCTCGTTGAAAATCGACCCTCTACATTTCTTTACTTGTGTGCATGATATTTCTTCAATAAGAGAATCTTTTTGATTTTGAGTTAGAATTATTTGCTATTATAGTTTACTTTTTTTTCTTTCTCACCCGGTGTTCGATGTCTTTATTGGATCCTGACTACATCTGGATTTGCGCCGCAGGGCTCATTAGGCAAAAACATTCCCTATCAAAAAAAAAATTCATACCTAGGTCTCGGACCCGAGACCTCTGATTAAGAGAGGAGCAACCCCATCTGATGCACCACATCCTTGGTGGAAAATAAAGCATGAAAATTAAGAAGCTTTAGTCTTACCCTCACCCTTTTCTCAGGAGACCAATTTTATGATCCATTACAAATATTTTGTTAGTTATATTGTCCTTTTCATCGAAGATCGATAAAATATAACATTGAAAACAATAAATAAAACACAATTTTTTGTACACATCGGATCACTTTTGTTATTTATAATGTAAAAATATCTTACACTAATAATGTATATAACTTAAATTCATAAAACAAAAAGTATTAATTGATTTCCTTATATACACCGTCAATCACTTTTATATGTTACAATAGATAACATATTTTATTTTTAAGAATAAAAAGTTCACATTTTAGAAGGCTTTACTTAATATCACATTAAAGATTCAGGGAAATGACTCGAGTTTTTTAACATCTCTTTTGTATAATACCTTTTTCTAAAAAAAAATTACTCCATATTAAATCATTACTTGGATATTTACTTCAAGTTACGTCAACTCTAAGAGGAAAATGTTTGAGATGTGCAGAGTAGTCCTACTTCCAAATGCTCAAGTTAATTTTGGTCTATCAAAATGAAGTACGTAAGAACGAAACAACAACAACAATAAGATACCCAATGAAATCCCATAACGTGGGGTTTGGGAAGGATAGAGTATACGCAGACCTTACCTCTACCTTGGTAGGTAGAGCGTTGTTTCCGAGAGACCCTCGGCTCAGGACAAGCAAAGCAGAAAAAATAGTCAAACCGGTCAAAAAATTTAATTTTTTTTAAAGCAGTACGAAAATGCTGATAGCAAACGCGAATACGCCATAATAGCGCATCACGAAAAGGAAAAGAAAACGAAAAAGAAGAAAGAAGAAGCAATAACTAACACAGATAAATGAGATAAACTAAGTACATTAAAGAACGCATACCAATAGAAATAAAACTACAGAAGGCTATAAAGCAATACTACGCCTATTCTTATTATATGCTAAGTGGGCCTACAGTAATAACACTACATCTACCCATGTGTAGGCGTAAGTAGGATTACGCTCGACTACCGACTACCCCTCTACCCTAATCTGTGTCCTCCACAACCCCCTATCTAAGGTCATGTTCTTGGTAAGTTGCGCCTGCTCCATATCCCATCTAATTACCTCTCCCCAATATTTCTTCGACCTACCTCTACCCCTCATGAACCCGTCCATAGCCAACCTCTCATACCTCCGCACTGGAGCATTTGTGTCTCTCCTCCGCACATGTCCAAACCATCTCAACCTCGCTTCCCGCATCTTATCCTCCACCGAGGCCACTCTCACTCTGGCCCGGATATCATCATTTCTAATCATATCCCTCCTTGTAGGCCCACACATCCATCTCAGCATCTTCATCTCCGCCACTCTCATCCTTTGGGTGTGCGACGTCTTGACTGGCCAACACTCCGCCCCATACAACATAGTCGGTCTAACCACCGCCCTATAAAACTTGTCTTTCAATTTTGGTGGCACCTTTTTGTCGCACAAGACACCAGATGCAAGCCTCCATTTCATCCACCCTGCCCCAATACGATGTGTGACATCATCATCGATCTCTCCATTCCCTTGGATAATCTACCCGAGGTACTTGAAGCTTCCTTTCTTCGGAATGACTTGAGTCTCAAGCCTTACCTCGACGCCCGTCTCATGGTTACTCCCGTTGCTGAACTTGCTCTCCAAGTATTCTGTCTTGGTCCTACTCAGCCTGAACCCTTTAGACTCCAGAGTCTATCTCCAAACCTCCAGCTTAGCATTCACTCCGCTGCGAGTCTCATCAATCAGGACTATGTCATCTGCAAATAACATACACCATGGCACATCCCATTGGATTCATTACGTCAGTCCATCCATCACCAAGACAAATAAAAAATGACTAAGAGTTGATCCCTGGTGCAGCCCTATCATCACAGGAAAGTACTACGAGTCTCCTCCCATTATCTGTACTCTATCTAGAGTTGCAACAACTATAGGGGTATCAAGCTGCTGAGCCACACTATGAAAGTTTGGGAAAGGGTCGTGGAGATGAGGGTGAGAAGAGACGTGTCTATTTCTGAGAACCAGTTTGGATTCATGCCGGGACGTTCGACTACATAAGTCATTTATCTATTTAGGAGGTTGGTGGAGCTATATAGGGAGAAGAAGAGAGACACTTACATATGATTTTCATCGACCTCGAGAAGGCATACGATAAAGTCCCTAGAGAGGTTCTCTAGAGATGTTTGGAGGCTAAAGGTGACATGTGGCGTACACTAGGGCAATCAAGAATACATAAGAATAACCGTCTACGCCATACTAATCATCAGTGGAAAAATATACTTTACTTCATTTGTCAAGATGTATAAATGTATATGATGTACACTCAACAAGCAGTGCTTTGGCCGAGTGGTTAAGGCGTGTGCCTGCTAAGTACATGGGATTTCCCCGCGAGAGTTCGAATCTCTCAGGCGACGGCTATTTTTTTATTCATGCTCTTTTGCATGACTTAGATAGGAGGGTTTGGAGGTCGCGAAATAGGGTATAAGGTTAGTTGGTAGTTGAGCGTTCTCTCACTTTCTTGCGGTATATGCTTGGTGGTCATATCTGTACATACTTTCTTACTAGTAGTATTGGCACCATTCTCATAGTTTTTTATTATTCGATTTCTGTTCTCACATGTGTTTCTTGTGCTTTTTCGGTTATCGCATTATTCAGTTGTTGTTACTATTCTTTTTTCTGAATGCTATAACTGCTTTTCATATCGCATTATTTTGTTGTTGTTCCTGTTTTTCATTTTTGTATTCCCTTTTTCAAACTGCTTTGAAATATTTTATCTGAGCCGAGGTCTATCGAAAACAACCTCTCTATCTTTACGAGGCAGGGATAAGACATGCGTACTCTACCCTCCAGAAATCCCACCATGAGATTACAGAGGGCATGTTGTTGCTCTTTTGCTTTTCATCAGTGTACTGTTGACAATTGACACACTTGCCACAGATTCTTCAAGTGGGATTTGACGCTCAGTAACTCAAATTTCCCACAAGAATAACTGTGTCAATATATAGAGAAGCAAGCGATCTTACGCAAATTAAATAAATTGTTTGTTACTTTATGTTTAGGAGGGAAAAGACAAGCACTTATAATACTTTTAGGTATATGTTAAGATAGTTATTCTTAACAGATCTAACCTGTTTTCCTAATAGACATTGACACAGAAGTTATTAATTACAAACTTTGGCAGCGATAAATTAGATGACACATAAACTATATTAAAGGAAACATTTTAATATGATTTGATCAATTGACATACATATAAGAAAACTACTATCAAAGAAAGCATAAAAACTATGAGTGAAAAAATATCTACCTAAACAAAACTCTCTAAACGACTACATTGTAGGTGCTATTGTGTTGTGTATGAGAAGAAACGATCTTCTATTTATAAAAGTCCAAAATTTCTCATCTAAGAAAAGGATAAATATGGTAGTGTCCTTTTCGTCAAAGAAAATATTTTCCACCAAGAAATCATTTTTGAAGTAAACATAATTATAATAAAATTCAAATAAAATAGAAAATTCAGGGTAAACCCTAACAACGTGAACTTAAAAGTCATCCTTTAATTTAATTAATATTTAAACTTGTCTTCTCTTTTGTTTCAATCACTAACTACACTAACATTTACATTGATCTAGCATTATGTGAATCCCCTATTTCATGGTGTCTAGGAATATCTCCAATCACAATTCATTCTTTCAAGGCTACCTAAAACAGATATGCGACAATTTAGAACATAAGTTTCGAGTCGCTTTGGATATTTGCAGAACAAAAACGAAAGGAACATAAGAAGGCAGCATAATTGTTCTTTCCAACGTCGATGACAGCAAGACCGTAGTTACCATACTTATGACACCCATCCCATTCACTGTACACCAACAGCACATTCTAGTGACCATACTTTTGAAACTCCCACTCGCTGTTATCTGAAAGATGAGGCAGGTTATACATTAATTTGCAGGCAACATACAAAGGCGACTTACATATGCAGAGACAACAACTATACAACTTACCAAGTGGACATACTTGACGAGTCTTGAGCCACCTACTAATGCAATGGAAGTGGAATGCATGGTTGCAAACCCCTGCAATGATCAGCAGACATGACAAAAAATGAACTCCTAATAACAGATTGAAATCCACATGCAAAAAGGCGTAAACAGGATTAATGTAATGCATCTTTTGCCCCATCATTAATTTCATACACTTCAAAGAAAACGTACTCCTTATTGAGGAATATTTGACACCTTTTTTACCTTGTCAGAGTGACTCAAGGAACCCAGTTCTTGTCATTTCTAAAGGATCAGATGTATTATCTTCCAAAATTATTGGCAAAAGATGCCACAATATTTTATAAGCACATGGTTGAATACCACAATATTTTATAAGCGTAGGGTTGAATACCAACTTATAAGGGAAATAATAAACTCGTAAAGGCAAGTGCCAATTATCTAAAAATCCAAAAACACGTGCGCTAGAGCTGGAGAAAATGCTAACATTCTCTGCAATATAACAAAAGCCTTGAGGGAAAGGTATGATTTGAAGATCCTTCTACTTTTTTTGTGACTATGCCTAATCGTCTGCACCTTATATATTAACATCTTATTCACAAACAGTAGTAGCACTATGACACAATTATCGTAGACATTCAGTCACCAGACTTTACTAAAGCACATTAATAATATAAGCAGCAATAAATAAATGCAGAATAATACTTTGGTTTTTGGCAACAATTATATCTGGCAAGTCAATGAAACTTAAGGAAAAATTTAACATGATTGTTAATCAACTTGGAAGCATACAAGTGGATGACCGGCTGAATGATGTGAAGTTTAACACCATCCACACATGGCTTGCATATATTGAGCTACAACGATTCAATTTTGACCAAATTGCAGGAAGGTTATTTTCCTACCATACGCAATCTTATTGTTGATGGTGACAAGTAAAATCCATTTAAAACAGACACAATCACTTAGACCTAAATTAGAAAATACAGCACAACATACTCATACAAAGAGCACTCTCATTTCAAGAATGGAAAGAACCATTTCCCAAGCTTGTTATCCTCTGCTCCAGACAAGTTGCTAACTCAGTATTACTGTACTACTTCTTACACAATGGCATGCTGCAAATTATCCATTTCTTCAGCAGCCTTCAACCATGGCTCTCCCCGACCAATATGAAACAAAATCCAATGAAAGCAATATTCTCAAAAAAAGAAAGAGGTTTCTCACAAAACATGACAAACGTTTTTTAATCAAAAGAAGAAATAAAAAACATGCTTTCATTGTTATTCTAAGAAGCAAAGGAAAGTACACTCCGGGCAACAAAACATGATAAAACAATAAAAAAAGTTCTATTCATTTTCCTTTACAAAAAAAAAGTTCTCCTTTTTTCTTTCCCCTAGTAACTACATGACTTCCTACTGCATCCATAATTTAATGATATACTAATAATGGACTTTCCAATTCACCTAACTTCATGGTTAAAAGAGAGGATTACAACGCGTAGGAGACGGACTGTGGGTTCCTCTGTTGGTTGATGGAGTGTAAGGGCAAGATACAGTGGGAGGAGAGATAAGATACTAATCATATCATTTTTAAACTCACTATGGCAGACAACAAATGATCTTTCAGTTGCACCCAAAAAAAGGAAGCAAGAGGAAAGGACGAAAGAGAGAAGATGAAGGAGAAATCATCACGAATTCTGTGTGTGACAGAATATTACAATAAAACAAATAATCTTCCATTAGAAGAACCATGGTCGTCAAGTCAAAACTGTAAATGCCAGGAAAAAAAAAACAATCTTCTATTAACACTAGCCATGATTGTCAAAATAGTCCTGGAAAAAGATTCAACAAAATCTTGGTATACAAATGATCTCAACATGACACTACCTTTTTCTTGTGTGTGGTAATGTCTTGTTTAGGCTTTAGTCCATCCACAATATTTCTATCATTGAAAACTATGGGATTTCTCTCCCTAAATAAACACCATTTCTTCATATTACCAAAAGAAATCCATTTTATACTAGGAAAGCCTGATAGGGGTGGATGTAGCCAAGTGGATCAAGGCAGTGGATTGTGAATCCACCACGTGCGGGTTCAATCCCCGTTGTTCGCCCACCAAATTCACGAAATAGTTAATTTTATCCTAATTTTCCTAATTTGTTGGTATTATTAACACACAAACTCTTAACCTCAGATTTTTCACCCATCAAAATTATACACCCACTTCATCTCACACAATTAACAACATGCAAAAGAAAACTAACCATCTATTCCAATACCATCCAATAATTAAGGTACAGCTATCGCCTAAACACTAGGAATAAGGGAATCTAACTTTTAATAACACTGAATCAAACACTTCATAAAAACTGCATTGCGATTGGCACAAACACATCCTTCTATTATCTCAACAATTAAGTAGAATCAAGTAGTTATTGTCTCGACAAAATCTAAGGTGTTAAATAGTAATACACGTAAGATGCAGAAAAAGTTGATTATGCAAATTAATTTCATAAAATGCATAAAAGTCGCGGCAAGTTGACAAACTAAAATGTTATATCGATATTTTCAGACAAAAAGAGAGCTACATACCCCAAGCAACTGTGCATTCCTCACTTGTTGCACTAGCTTGATTAGCTTGACACTCAATACCTAATCAAAATTAGCAGAAACCAAATCAACTATTAAGAGGATAAAAGTTTCATGATGATATCATATCAAAGAAAAGGGAAATATTGACTTGAACAGTATTGAAAAGAGAGCCAAAACTTACATAGATCCATGATATGATTCCTACAGATTGCACAATTATCTACCACAATATCTGCAACCAGAAACCACAAGATTGAATAAAAGAATCAGAAAGACCAGCCAAATGCGATTTAGACAATGTGCATGTGAATAAAATCAAATACCAGACACAAGAAGAGTACAATAATTGCATACTATGTGTACCACAAAATCATGGAAGTACAGAACTGCTCTTACATTTATAATATATTTGAATGTGAACTACGGATACTAATGATGCAACAATATATTCAGAATTTACTTTCTATTGAGGTAACAATAAGTACTACAAGGAGAACAATTACACTCAAATTTAAACATAGAGGTTAAATTGTCTGTAAACAAAACATCTATGATCAAACCACCTCCTTAAATTGTTACAAACAACTTCAAATTGCAGTCAATGTTGCTTTCTAATTCCTTTTCACGGATGGCAACTACAAGCACAGGTAACAGTTACATCACTAATTTCATGTAAGACAATATACATAGAGCTGCTGTTGTGAAACAGAATTACAGAAACAATACAAGCATCAATGATATGCCCTATTTTTCTGCATCGAGTGCAGGTATATTCATTACCTTTGCCTCAAAATAAATACATACAACAACAACAACATACCCAGTGAAATCCCATAATGTGGGGTCTGGGGAGGCGTAGAGTGTACGCAGACCTTACCTCTACCTTGGTAGGTAGAGCGGCGCTTTTTGCCTCAAAATAAATACATAAAGTTTAAAATCCCTAAACATATGTTTACACTAAGTTCACAACATTATCAGAAAAACTAGCAAGTGCAATGGTACTTCGCAATCACTGGTTCAAATTTGAATAGATCACTGTGTTGTGGTATTTAAAATCAGCATAAATCGTAATATTAACAAACAAGCAAAACAAATACGTATTGGAAAGAAACAGAATTACAGAAACAATACAAGCATCAATCGTACGTCCAATTTTTCTGCATTGAGCTTAGGTGAATTCAGTACCTTTGCATCGAAAAAATGTACATATAGTTTAAAAATCCTAAAACATATATTCACACTATTATCAGAAAAGCTAGCAAGTGAAATGGATTGAATAGGTCACTGGATTGCATTACTTAAAAATCAGCATAAAATCGTTAAATTTACACTAAAAATACGTATAAGAAGGCTCAAGTGTAGGTACGTTCATTAAATTCGCCTCGAAAGATATACATATAATTTAAATTACCTAAACATATATATTTACACTAAGTTCACACAACATTATCATAAAAACTAACAAGTACAATAGATTAAATAGGTCACCAGATATCGCTACTTAAAAATAAGCATAAAAATCATTAAATTAACATTAAAATATTAATTAGGATTAGAAATTTACCCCAAGCCCATAGAGCAACAGCATTCCATTTTTTAATCTCAAATCGTTTGGACTTTTTAGTAATTGTACCAACGCTGGCGGTGGAACCCTCGCCGGCGGGAACCATAGGCACGTCGGTATCCGGTGAGGCCATTGAAATTTAGAAGCTTCTAGAAGAGTTTATGGAATTTTCAAAATTGTTTTGTATTGCGTTTTAACTTTTAAGTGGAAAATTTGTAAGTTTGAGATTTATAAGTAAAGAGAAGTTAGTGGGTCTGGGCTTGGGCCTGAGATGAAATGGACTGGAATGAAGTCCGTTTGAATAGGTAGTTGGCCTGTACTTTTGGACCAATTTTCCAAAGAATGTGTGAATTCTCCCCTACAAAGACACTAGTTTTTGGGGGATGATTCACACAAATAGGCTATTTTTGGTTTGCGATTTAAAAATGTCATCTATTTTGAGGTTATAATGTTATATTCAACGTATACGTCTTGTCGGATTACTCACAAACTATATGGAGTGGTGATGATTTCATTGATATAAATAAATAAAAAATTAAAATACATTTTAAAATGGTGACATGCATGTCATGAAAAATCGATAGAATTCTATGTTATATTTGGCATAGCTATCTTGTTGGATAACTCACAAACTCTACCTGATTGTGATGGTTTCTAGTTTTCACGCATGGTACCTCATTTTAATCTACCAAATTATCATGATTTTTTGGGAAAACCATCCAAATTAATATACCCCTACTATAAGAGGTGAATCCATGATTTAACGTTTATAGATTCTGATAACAACCTCAAGTAAATATTATTATAATAATAATTAAGTTCAAGTTAAATATTTATAAAATATTTAGTGAATTTCTTAATTAAAATATAAAGTTTATGCAAAAATTATTAAATACACATGAACCCGTAACAAATGCATCAGATTCGCCCCTATGTATATATGATTCAGACCTATACCATCTACTAAAAATATGACCTATTATATCTCTGTCGTTACAACTTACACAAATAACTCAAATATATCTTTTTTATTTTGAGCAGGTCACATTTATTAACCTAATCTATTTTGACCTTTTCAAATTTAATCTGAAAATTGCGGTTCTAGAAAAATTCGCTTGACTCTTGAAATCTGAAAAGTGCTACATAAATTGAAACGAATGGGTAATAATTAAACCTATCAATCCCAAACAAGTTAAAGTCAACTATATAATTTTTTCACTATTTCATTTAAGTTCTATTCATATCATTATCGTACCAAATAAAAAGAAAATAATTATCCTCTGAAGGTTGACTAAGGCTTATTAAACATGTTCTAATCTTTCTATTTACATGTAAAAGATCCCCCACCCCACAACCCACCCATCCTCAACTACTAATAATGGAATAAGATCGTACTACTATATAGACCTTCGGTGAGTGCAGTGAATTAAGACTCTCATCTTACTCAGCCTATATATAATGAAGTGACTTCAAGGATTTTGTAAGTCATTAGACAATTTTCTTTCTTGTGTTTTAAAGGTCTATCATGTCTCTTTTAGCACCTATGAACCGGTGCATATAGATTGACGTATGACATGACAAACCAAGAGAACTTATCTCATTTTATTCTCAATGTGTGCTACCTGCATCTTCCGATAAATATGTAATCTTATATGACCATATATTCATCATATCCGCATTTGTACAACACTTATTTTGTGAATATGTTGGACTTTAGTAATCCAACATTCACTAGCTACCACCATGCATCTTATATATAAATGAGAAGAAATGATTTTCCTTTTGCTGAACTGAAGATGTATTAATTTAAAGGACATGAAATTAAAAATTATTACAAAGTGGGATAGATCGAAAGATGACACCCCTAAATTATGTTTGTTTAAAGAAAACAACATAAAGAAAGTGTTGGAAATTTACTAATGTGGGATTGAGTTTATCCCATCTTTGATGACTTGAACAAATGGGCCCCGCATGTCGGAAACGTCGTTTCTTCGCACATGCCTAATCTTCCTCATTGGTGGAAGATGAAAGGATTGTGTAATATATAAACTCTAAGTTTGAGTAAGGGTTTGGGACCCCAAGGGGTAACCCATGTGTTTAGAAGGGAGAGGACCTAGGTGAGCTTGGGTTCGGGGCTAAGCTACACACGCGCGCCGCTGCCCGCCCGTCCCGTCCCATCCGGGCTTGGGTTCGGGTCTCGGGTCACGGGTCATGGATCACGGATCACGGGCCGTGAACTGTTGGGTTGTTGCTTTCTTCTCCAAAAGACACTACCCAACAGACATGACTGTTCAACAGAACGTTGCTTCCCTTTATGCTATTATAAATTGAACATTTTTATTCATATTAAAGACAGAGAACTCACAACACAAACTTTTTCTTCTTCTGCTCTGTTCAAAATATACAAAACAGAAAACCTCTTCTGTTTCGATATACAGATAACATAGAGACAGAAACGAAAAACTTCTGTTTCGATATTCAAAGAAACAGAAACGAAAATACAGAAATCCTCTCCTAGAATCAACAGTCTGTTCTATGTTTATTTTCTTCGCTAGAATCAACATTATTTGCTTTGTATTGTTGATTGTTGTTGTTTTATCTTGGGAGACTATTGTCCATGACCGTAAAAGTATTTATACAGGACAATTTTGTCTTAAAGACAGAGAGTCATCTCTCGACTCAACCTTCTTATTGTTTAACCTTTCGAATACACCAATTTTTACCTATAATTTTAAGACAAAATTGTACTTTCTAAGTGTTCGAAAGATGTCTGTCAACAGTTGTGTTTCCAGTTTTGGTTATAATTCTGGTTTTGGCTCTGTTTCTGCCAACTGTTCTGTTGACAATTCTGTTAACAATTCCGTTGGTAGTTATGGTTCTACTCATGTCAACAGTTTTGTTTCTAGTTCTACTGCTGCTGTTCAAGGAATTGTTGTTGTTCAAGGCGCTGCTCAATAAAATGTTGTTGTCCCTGCTCCCAACAGTTTCCAAAGAAAACGCCCAGGTAAGGTTCTAGATAACAATTACAACAAGAGAAAGAGACTAAAGTTGTTGTTCTATCTTACTGCGTTGAGCCTGTCACGATCTCAAACAGAAGATCCTCCTTTTGGTGGGGATGCAATGGACACTCAGTCTAACACAACGACTGAAGTGGGCTAAAATATCTAGGTCACAAATGACCTGAACGCCAAGAACAAACGCAAGGCAGAGGCTAATGTTGTACAAGACGAGGGTAATCCTACGGATCTTGACGATAAGATTGTGGATTTCTCGACAGTGGTGCTAGAGGCAAATATGGTGGAGAACCCAAGGCAATGGTGGATAGACACGGGTTCAACCCGTCACATCTGCTCTGATAAAAATGCATTCTCCTCTTACGCCCCAATCACGGGCAAAAAATTGTTCATGGGCAATGACGCCACCTCTAAAGTGCAAGGGGTTGGAAAGGTTGTCCTCAAAATGATTTCAGGCAAAGAGATCACTCTAAAGGAAGTGATGCACATCCCTGACATCCGCAAGAACTTGGTTTGAGGGCCACTGTTGGTCACGGATGGTTTTAGACTAGTTTTTGAGTCCAACAAGTTTGTAATAATTAAGAATGGTAATTTTGTAGGAAGGGGCTTCGCATGTGATGACCTCTTCAAAATGAATGTTATGTCTGTAATCCGTTCATCTAATGAAATAAAGTTTGCTACCTACTAGCTTGAGTCTTCTAATTTATGACATCATAGATTAGGACACATTAACTACAAATCCATTCAAAAGTTAGTAACGTTGGAATTGTTGCCTTCCTTCGACATAAACCCTCAACATAAATGTGAGGTGTGCGTAGAGGCAAAATTAACCAAGTAATCTTTCCATTCAGTCGAAAGAAACACCACTCCTCTAGAACTTATTCACACCGACATATGTGATTTAAAGTTTGTGCAAACTAGAGGGGGAATAAGTACTTTGTGACTTTCATTGATGATAGTACAAGGTATTGTTATGTTTACTTGTTGAAAAGTAAAGACGAAGCGTTTGAAGCATTTAAACGTTACAGAGCAGAAGTTGAAAATCAACTAAACCTACGGATTAAGACAATTCGTTGTGATAGAGGGGAGAATACGTAGCACCATTTGAAGAATATTGTGCTCAATTCGGCATTGTTCATCAAACAACCGCTCCTTACTCGCCTCAGTCTAACGGTATTGCCGAGCGCAAAAACCGTACGTTAAAGAAAATGATGAATGCTTTACTTATCAATTCCGGTTTAGCCCAAAATATGTGGGGCGAAGCAATTCTTACCGCTATGCAATTCTCAATAGAGTTCTGCGTAGGCGTAAGGATAAAACTCCATATGAATCATGGAAATGAAAGAAACCCACTTACAAATATTTGAAAGTGTGGGGCTGTTTGGCAAAGGTCGAAGTACCTAAACCAAAACAGGTCAAAATTGGACCTAAGACTATAGATTGTATATTTATCGGATATGCAAATAACAGTAGTTCTTATCACTTCTTAGTGTATAAGTCAGAGATACATGATATCCACGAGGGTACGATCATGGAATCAAGGAATGTTGAATTCTTTGAACAAATCTTTCCTAGAAAGGAAAAAGAGTTAATTTTGCGCAAATGAAGGTATGAACAAAATGCTCAAAATCAACAAGAACCGGGAGTTTCTGATTATCCGGAACTAGACGTTCCAAATCTACAGGACTCAGAAGTTACCGACTATCCAAAACTTAATGTTCTAGACCTACAGAACTTAGGGGGTCCAGAGGTTGAACCAAGACGGAGAAAAAGGGCCAAAAAGGACAAAACCTTTTGTCCAGACTTTCTAACATATATCATTGAAAATGAACCGAGGACAATTAAGGAAATATTATCAACTCCAGAAGCACCGCTTTGGAAAGAAGCTATAGAAAGCGAAATAGATTCCATCATGCAAAATCATACTTGGGAAATGGTTGATCTTCCTTCGGAAAGCAAACCTTTGGGTTGTAAGTGGATACTCAAAAGAAAGTACAAAGCAGATGGAACTATTGACAAGTATAAGGCCAGATTAGTAGTCAAAGGCTACAGACAAAAGGAAGACCTCGATTACTTCGACACATACTCCCCTGTGTCTAGATTAAAGTCTATAAGGGTATTCATAGCCATTGCAGCTTTGCGTGACCTTGAGATACATCAAACGGATGTTAAAACAGCCTTCATAAACGGAGAGTTGGAAGAAGAAATATACATGGAACAACCCGAGGGGTATGTGATTCCAAGACAAGAAAAGAAAGTATGTCGACTTGTTAAGTCTCTGTACGGAAGCAAACAAGCCCTGAAACAATGGCATGAAAAGTTTGACAATACTTTATTATCAAAAGGTTTCTCCATAAATGAATATGATAAATGTATATATATATATCAAAGGGAACTCTGATTCATTTGTCATGATATGCCTTTACGTAGATGACATGCTCATCACTAGAAGTAGTCTAAACTTGATCCTGAAAACCAAGAATCTTTATGGTGGTAACCCAACCTTACTGACTAGAGATCCCAGGAATTTAGTTTAATGGGAAAACTAAACTATAGAAGTTCAGTTTAGCACTTCACTTGAAGTAAGAGCACTTCAGATTATCTTCTTTAAAGAAATATAACTCCAAAGTTGTTCCCGCGATAGACATTGAGTGCTACCTGCATAATGGGTAAAGGATAAGTTTCTGAAACTTTTAATGATTCCTAACACTTGCGAGTGGGGTAGAGCAATATACCTTATAGGAGATCACCTATTTAAGTGCGAAGACAGGCCGCTTCAAATGTACGCACTTAAGAATCCAAGCGTTGTCCATGGCCACAACGGACAAAACGATAAGAATAAATGAATAATGAGAGTTATTGTGTTGATACTATTGTCTTGATTTACACTAAACACTGACGATTCAAGATATCACGTTCACCGCGCAGTAAGTAAATCTGATGGTAATCGACTAAGGAAGGTTCAAAGCCGAAAGCTACATTTCCTGATGTAATATCTTTTCGCTGAAAGATTGCTGGACTTTGGTACCTCG
Source organism: Anisodus tanguticus (assembly GCA_034509755.1). Taxonomy (NCBI): domain Eukaryota; kingdom Viridiplantae; phylum Streptophyta; class Magnoliopsida; order Solanales; family Solanaceae; genus Anisodus; species Anisodus tanguticus. The sequence continues at coordinate 1,987,420 of CM067558.1, forward strand.
TGTGCACCAATTCTCTTTCAAGAGGGGATTGTTGAAAATTTACTAATGTGGGATTGAGTCTATCCCATCTTTGATGACTTGAACACGTGGGCCCCGTATGTCGAAAACGTCGTTTCTTCACACATGCCTAATCTACTAAGTGAGTAGATGATGTTAGTACCAAGTATCGTCAACTTTCGTTAAAAATGAAAGAGATATTGGTACACAAAGTAAGGTGTTTGAGACATGAAACGATAGTGTTTTGGGCCAAAAATGACAAATCTCCCTCATTGGTAGAAGATGGAAGGATTGTGTAATATATGAACTCTAAGTTTGAGTAAGGATTTGGGACCCCGTGGGGTAACCCATGTATTTAGAAGAGAGAGGACCTAGGTGTGCTTGGGTTCAGGGCTAAGCCCCACACACGCGCCGTCGCCGCCCGCCCGTCCCGTCCCGTCCGGGCTCGGGTTCGAGTCTCGAGTCTCAAGTCACGAGTCACGGGTCACGGGCTGTTGGGCTGCTGCTTTCTTCTCCAAATGACACCAGCCAACAGACATGACTGTTCAATAGAACGTTGCTTCCCTTTCTGCTATTATAAATTGAACATTTTTGTTCAAATTAAAGACAAATAACTCACAACACAAACTCTTTTTTCTTCTGCTATGTTCAAAATATACAAAACAGAAAACCTCTTCTGTTTCGATATACAGATAACACAGAGATAGAAACGAAAAACTTTTGTTTCAATATTCAGAGAAACGAAAATGAAAAACTTCTGTTTCGATATTCAGAGAAACAGAAACGAAAATACAGAAATCCTCTCCTAGAATCAGCAGTCTGTTCCATATTTATTTTCTTCGCTAGAATCAATATTATTTGCTTTGTATTGTTGATTGTTGATGTTTTATCTTGGGAGACTATTATCCATCACCGTAAAAACATTTATACGTGATAATTTTGTCTTAAAGACATGGAGTCATCTCTCTACTCAGTCTTCTTATTGTTTAACCTTTCGAATACACCAATTTTTACTTCAGAAAGATGCAGTGTTCCAAAATATGATAACATCAGGGTTTAGTCCGGTAGATCCTTGCTTAGTTGCATGTTCCAAATGAGAAGAAATGGTTGAAATAACTTGTCGCTCTCTTGATACTGACCGGTACTTCTTCTAAGACTTTAAACATTCTAAGTTCTAACACTCACTTTTTCTCAGAAAGTAAGAAGTATTCACCGATTTATTTTGCTCTCCATTATAAAAAATTCTTATTTTATCAAAAAAGGTAATTGCGCGCACACCTTCGCGTTATGATTTATGAGTACAGAAAGAATTTAGCAACTTTTGCTATCTATATAATTTTAAAAAGTTTATTAAATATTTATAAATATTTGACGATAAACAAGCTTCAAATCCTGAATTCATCTTTGCCTCTTATAAGAGCAAAATCATTCGTCCTTATATACCGGGAGCGAAAAGGAAGTGTTGGTTAATTTATGTATTTGTCTTAAAATTCATTGAATATATACAAATTTAAAACTCAATAATTTTAAAAAATTAAAATCTAAAACAGATAAATTTTAAATCTCAGCTCCGTCTCTATCACACACGTCAGATTAATTTATCTTAAGAAAGACAATGGTCCCCAAACTGTAATATATATGAATTGATGGATGGCAAATGAGACTTTTGGTGATGTTAAGAGTCATAAATTTTCTCTTTCATACGATTCTCTTTTAGTTTATTTTCTTATTTTTCATGTATTTGGTATCTTATTAGAGTACGAAATTTACACCGCATAAACTTCATTCACCGGAAGCACTTTCTATTAAGGATTTTTTCATATTCCGAACTCAAATCCAAGACCACGGATTAAGGGAGGAACAACTTCATTCAAGAGATTTCATTTTTTCTATTATTATTATTATTATTATTATTATTATTATCTTTTATGTTTAGTGTGTCCTATATCTTTATTTAAGATACCAAAAGCTTACGTTCAGTTAGTTGAAAGTTAAATATCTGATCATTACCAAAATCTAAAGTCGAAGACCAACTGACCAAAATAATACAAATTTCCTATGTCGATGAGAAGAAAAAACGAAAGCATTATCATGAGAATCTCCTGGCCAGTCACCTTTATATATACTTTAAGACCCTTTTCAAACTTATTACTCCATACAAAATGACATTTAATCTTGTGATTTTAAACATGTCATGTGGAAAGTTGGAATAAAAAAATTGTAAAAAAAGAAAAGAAATTTTTTTTTTGAACGAACTAAAAAGGAAAGTAAGACAATCTTTTTTAAACGAAGAAAATATCATTTTAAAACGAATGATGTCATAGTTGTTGGTGATTTGTGAAGACGGATTATTAGATGCTTGAATTTATTTTCCCATTAAGGCCGCAACTATACTTGTGCTCAAAAGGTAGATATCGGAAGTTTCAGTACTTCAACTAAGATAATGAAAATTGTTTTATCTTTTTAGTTGGATCTTTAAGCGATTAACTTAACAAATAATGAAAAAATATATTCCTAAAGTTGAGACTAAGAGGAAATAAATTAATACTTCCATAGATTCAATCGTGCTTGAAAATTAGACCTTCCATACCTGTTTGTTTCATTTCATTTTCTTTAATTTCTTAATCATCTTCCTGATAAAGAATGAATCAGAGTAGAAACAAAGATAATTTAAACAGAAATTTGAGGTGGACTCCCTATGATGTAGCACAAGCTAATCTATGAATAGTTTAATCTATTATCAGAACCCTTGCATTTGAAAATTAATTCATATTTGTTATTCAATATGATAGTGAATATATTCCATATATATATTTATAATATATTATATAATTAATATTTAGTGTAATTAAGGTAAAATAGAGATACTAATTCTATTAAGACTACAATTATAATTAAGGTAAAATAGAGATCATAATTCTATTAGGACTATAATTGTATACTCTATATATATGACATTAATAAGAGAACTCCATCAAAGAGAATTACACTATTCTACGTGGTATCAGAAGCCAAACCCTAACATTTCATAGTACTGCTAAATCATCACTACTAAAACCACCTGCACCGAGAGTTCTGCCTCTTTTCCACAATAGTTCCGCCATTAATTAGAAGTAGAACAAGGTAGCAATAGTAGAATTTCCCAGAGTACTTGGTGAGTTTCTCTTGTAATGCTTCTACGTCCAACGCACAACTTGATGGCGTTACTCTTCCGTCTCTGATTGCCGTCTCTGTTGCTAAGGACAAGTTTCACATTCTTATATATAACAAGCACTTGATTATAACTCTTGTCATAGTCAGCAAGTTCTTGCTCTGACAGGAAAATCAATTCCCTCGTTAACCACTTTAAGAAAGTATTTTCGAACTAATGCCACATCTTCTACTTCGACAAGGCAGGTGCAAAAGGAAAAGGAGTAAGATCTGTGCTCAGCTGGATTCGTTGGACCATTTGGGAAGTTGGTCAGTTTGGTTCAAATCACGAATTTCTTGCAGAAAAAATCCTCGACAAGACTTCAAATGTGCGGATTTGCCTTTTACAGCCAGACAACTGGCAGATAAGCTGGGAATCTAAAGAACATAAGATCCGAGTTGCCGCCAGGCATACCCCTCTCCAACGAGTCAAGTGGCTGAACGCCCCTTTCTTCTTATTAGTCAGATAGGTTTGGAACCCTTTCCCCTTTTTTTGGTGAAGTCACCCCTATTTCGCTGTCCAGGGAGCTGTTGACTAATGACCTAAAAAATGCGTGACGTTTGGGAAGCATGAGCACGTATTTAATTTATTCGGAGCTATTAGAGCGGGATCCACTTTTTGGGGAATATGAGTCGGTCCGTGCTTTCTGAGGCGCTGCCTGTGACTCAACATGGGAGAAGGGGGCGGAACTGCACACTTTCGTGTTCAGAGCATTGTCCGAGTGAGTAGGCAGCGCTTACAATTTAATTTATTCCTGCAACAGCACATTTCTCTATCCAATAAACATCCTCATATATCACTGCTCCTTCGTGATATACAACTGATATTCATCATATATGGCATCCTCTCAACCGATATTCTTCCACGAATTATCGGTAACCCCTATAGATTCTCCCGCATCTGCTTCCTCAACTCCTGACGTCACAAAATATCAGCCACATGCCCAGTACCAGACTCAGTGGGCCGAGCCACTGCCAAGCCACCAGTCCCACTACACAGAGGCCCAGTAGCAACAGTGGCTCCTGCCGAGGCCCACTGCCCAGCGGCCCAGCACGCAGCCGAGGCCCACTACCCATCGGCCCAGCACTACAGGGCATCTTTCCAGCCGCCAGGCCCACTATACAACGGCCCAGTAGCAACACGATGATACATGTTATAGTGATATGGGCACCACGTCTCACCTCACCAACAATTCTGGTATTCTTCCTCAAATGCACAATTTAAATACTCCTCAATCTATTATGGTCGAAAATGGTCATCGCATTCCAATTCAAGGGTATGGCCACACACTAACCCCACCACCACATCCCCACTTCTCCCTTAAAAACGTCTCATATGCCCCTAACATTATCAAGAACCTAATCTCTGTAAGAAAATTTGCCACTGATAATTCCGTATCCATTAATTTTGACCCATTTAGTTTTTCTGTAACGGACCTACGTACCGGGAAAATTCTTACAAGATGCAATAGTGAGGGGGACCTCTATCCTTTCCTATCCACGTCCATTGCCAGTGTCAATCCTCCTACATCTCTAGTTGTCATCTTCTCATCCATGTGGCATAGTAGACTTGGTCATCCCGGAGTTCATGTTTTTTATTCTCTTAGAAATCGCAATTTAATCCAATGTACTAAAGGAAAACTTTCTCATAGTTGCTCCTCTTGTCATCTAGGGAAACATGTTAGACTTCCATTTACGTCTTCATTAAGTATTACTTTCTCTCCCTTTGATATTATTCATGCAAATTTATAGACATCTCCTATAACTAGCCACCTCAGTCATAAATATTATTTGGTATTTCTCGATGACTTTTCTCACTTTCTTTGGGTCTATCTGCTTAAAATTAAGTCTCAAGTCTACTCCAAATTCCTCGAATTTCATACATTGGTTAAAATGCAATTTGAAAAAGACATCAAAACGTTTCAATGTGATAATGTTCGTGAGTTCAATAACTCCCTTTTTCATAATTTTTGTGCGGCTAATGGCATGATTTTTCGTTTCTCCTGCCACCATACTTCCCCTTAAAATGGTAAAGCCGAAAGAATTCTCCGCACCATTAACAATATGATTCGTACCCTTCTTTTTCATGCGTCTCTCCCCCTTACATTTTGGGTATATGCATTAAAAATGGTGGAACACATTCTTAACATCTTACCTACCCGTACGATCCAAAATAGGACACCCACCGAAATTTTCTTCCGTCGGATCCCTTTCTATGATCACCTTCGAATTTTCGGTTGTCTCTGTTACCCAAATCTTGCATCAACGATCTCTCACAAATTAGAACCTCGCTCCACTCCGTGCATCTTCCTAGGTTTTTCGTCAAACCATATGAGGTACTTGTGCTATGAGTTATCCACATATAAAATCTTAATCTCACGCCACGTCACGTTTGTTGAGTACGTTTTCCCGTTTGACAACATCCAAAATTTTTGAGACACTGATTACAAATTCCTTGATGACTCGGACACCTCACCTCTAATCTAAAATGCACTACAAAATCCGCACCCTCAGGCCTTCCCGCCAACCATCCTATCGACCCTACCCCACTGCCCGGTTCCTACCCAGTCACTGCCTTGACCCGTGACCTTGCCTGCCCTCCTGGCACCCAGCCCTTGCCTACCCCAACCCGTGACCGTGCCTGCCCACCCGTCCCACTGCCCTACCCCACTTCCCAGTCCAGCTCGGTACTTCCTAGCCCCTCTGCCCCACCCGTGACCGCCCCTATACACCGCATGGAAACCCGTGCACAACACGAGATTTTCAAACCAAAAGTTTACTTTACCTATCCATTCAAACCATCTCGCCCATCCCTAAAAACCCAAAACTAGCCAAACTCGACCCAAATTGAAATACGGCCATACGTGAGGAGTTTAATGCATTCACCAATCAGCACACTTGGGATCTTGTTTCGAAACCAGAAGGGGCAAATGTGATTCATTATATGTGGCTTTATCGTCACAAATTCCGAGATAGTGGAGAGCTTAAACGCCACAAGGCAAGACTAGAGATGGCAACAGATAAGATCTGGACCGGATCCTACTAGATTCAAATCCAGATCCATTTTTCATATCCGAATCCAGATCCATCGGGTCCATAAAAATCAGATTCAAATCCGGATCCATCGGATCCACGGATCGGATCTGGATCCACATGTAAATTTTTTTATCTTGAATAATATTTTCACCTGTTGAAACTTTTTTGTCAAAATAAAACCCAATCTGATTTACAAAAATGATTGAGTTCATTCAATAAACCTATACAAACATGACACCATTCTTCCAAAATATTGAACGAAGTTTTAGCATCACAAGAAAATAAAGATGATGAAGCAAAGTAAGTAAATAACAACATCATGGAAAACGCTGCAATTACAAAGGTCTTCAAATTAAAGTCTACAACAATGTTCTTTAAAATGCCATCAACATCTTCTATAACCTTCTTCCAAACTTGATAAACTAGTCTTCGAAGTCACTAGTTTCAACGTCATCAACATCCTAAAATAACAAAGAAACAATTATATTAAAAAGAGATAACTAAACGTATGGATCATTGAAAAAATAAAGTCCAAATCTGAATGTAAAATACATAAATTATGAAAATTTTAAAGAAAATACTTATAAAATTACATTCTAGGTTATGAATATATTTAATAAAAAATAGATCAGGACCGGATACGGATCTCAAATACAAGATACAGGTCCAGATTCGATCCGTCAGAAATGGATTCGGGTCTGACCCGGATCCGTCGGGTCCAAATTTTGAAGATCCATATCTTATAAAACGGATATGGATCCACCGGATCCGGATCTGGACCGGGTCTAGAATCCACTGCCATCTCCAGGCAAGACTTGTGGCTAATGGTACTGGTCAGCAGAAGGGTGTTAATTGTGGTGAGACATTTAGTCCGGTGGTCAAACCTGCCACCATTCGTACAGTGTTGAGCATAGCTATGGGGAAAATTGGCCTATTCACCAACTTGATGTAAAAAATACTTTCTTACATGAGGATTTGAAAGAAATCGTTTATATGCATCAATCGCCTGACTTTGTGCATCCGAAGGTTCCTCACTATATCTGCCGCCTTCGTAAGTCACTCTATGGTTTGAAACAAGCCCCTAGGGCTTGGTATGAGAGGTTTGCTACATACATCATACATATAGGGTTCGTGTGCAGCAAGAGTGATCATTCCTTATTTATTTTTCATCGAGGTACTGACATAACTTATCTTCTTTTATATGTGGATGATATTGTTTTGACGCTTCTTCTGATACTTTGAAACACGACATCATTTCCCTGCTCAAGTCTGAATTTGCTATGACTGATTTGGGTAAGTTGAGTTATTTTTTGGGGATATCACTGACCAGATCCGCACATGTCATGTTCTTATGTCAGCGTAAGTATGCATAGGAGATTGTCTACAGGGCTAAAATGGCAAACTGCAAGATTATGCCCACTCCTGTCGACTCCAACTCCAAACTCAGTGCAGATGATGGGGATCCGGTCAGTGATCCCTCTCTTTATAGGAGTCTCACAGGTGCTCTTCGGTATCTCACCTTCACTATGCCAGATATTGCATATGCAGTTCGGCAGGTGTGCTTGTTCATGCACGCTCCTAGGGAGCCTCACTTTAGAGCTCTTATATTCGATACGTTAAGAGAACTCTTGAATATGGACTTCATTTATATCCCTCAGCATCGACTAGATTGCTCTCCTATAAAGACGCAAATTGGGCACGCTGTCCGGACACTCATCGCTCTACGTCCGGCTATTGTGTGTTTCTGGGAGATAATATCATATCATGGTCTGCCAAGCGGCAAGCCACGATTTCTCGTTGGAGTGCAAAAGTATAATATCGAGGCGTTGCGAACGTTGTTGTCGAGCTATGTTGGCTCCGAAATCTCCTTATTGAGCTTCATTGTCCCATACGTAAGGCATATTTGGTTTACTGTGATAACATATCTGCTGTCTACCTGTCTTATAACCCGGTTCAGCATCATCGAACCTAGCATATTGAGATGGATATTCACTTTATTCGTGAGAAGGTTGCAATGAGTCACGTTAGGGTGTTGCATGTTCCTTATTCGTATCAGTATGCAGATATCTTCACAAAGGGGCTTCCTCGGCAACTGTTCCTTGACTTTAGATTCAGTCTCAGCGTCCGACCTACTCCCGCTCCGACTGAGGGGGTGTGATAGTGAATATATTCCTTATATATTCACAATATATTATGTAATTAATATTTAGTGTCATTAAGGTAAAATAGAGATCTTAAATCTATTAAGACTATAATTGTATACTCTATATATATGACATTAATAAAAGAACTACATCAAGAAGAATTACACTATTCTACGCAAGATTATAGAGCCATGAGATGAAAACTATTTTTGACACTCCTAGGGGTACAATTACAAAAACTAATACAAATAATTTGAGTACTCTTAGGATAAACTGAATAAGGTGTAATATCATTTTGCATAGTGCTTGTTCGAGAACTGACCATCATCTTTGATTGGAATATATATGACATTAATCTTTCACGGTGACAAATGCTCGTAGTTTTATTACCTTGCTACTTCATATTTTCTCTTGCATATTGGATTGAATTTGAATTTATACTTTTCCATAATTAACTAAAATTATGTGTTACTTCTATATTGGTTATAATGCTATACTTGAGTAACATATAAATCTAGAGAATAAAATTGACTCAAAGGAAAAAAAAAATTGATGCATGTATTGAAAAGTTTTGTATGCCTAGCAGTGACTGGGATTGAAAATACCTATTTTTAACCCATAATTAAATTATTCTTCAATTTTATCATCAAAGTCTTTCTTGTGGTTTTTATGCTTTATTGAATTATTTCAATTTCCCTCCCTCCCTTTCTTTCTATAATAATAATTAGACCTAAAGGCCGTTCATTTTGACATTTCTATTAAAGTTTTCACTTTAGTAGACGACCCAAATAAGCTACCCTATGCTTATGTTGAATTGAACTAACACTTGTCATCTTTATTATTTTCTTTAATTAATGTTGCTAGGTCCCTTTTTTCTTAAATTGCTAGGTCCTCTATGGAACAATAATTTCATCTTTGTTCTTTAATGTTGCTCAGTATTTCAACAATACATTATCATCTTTATTTCATTAATTAATTAATGTAGCTAGGCCCTCTATGGAACTATAACTTCATCTTTTCTTCTTTAACGTCATCTTTGCTTTTATAATGTTGCTCAGATATTGCAACACATAGATACAACAATAATATAATACTAACATATTTAGTGTGATAATATCGATAATTTTGTCAAATATTATGACAAAAGAGGCTTCCTACACCAACCATGTTTATGCAATAATAGACTTTAAAAAAGAATGTTTTATTTTTATTATATTCGGATTCTCACCGCGTAAGATCATTCGGGGATAGCGCTCCTTATCAAGGATTTTTACATATCCAGGACTCAAACCCGAGATCACTCATTAGAGGAGGAACCGTCTCTTCCATTGCACCACATCTTTAGTGAAGATATCTCCTTTTTCTGGTTATATCACATGATTTGAAGGATCATCAATAGAATAACTCAAGCACAAAATTATCTCATTTCGAATATATTGGGGGGCGGGGGGATCAACCATTTTCTCTTGTTTTGGAGGAGTCGTTGGTAGGAAGCGTATTTTTGAGAGTTAATTGACTAATTGGAGGGCATTTTTTAGCAAAAATTGTATCCATTGGGACATTTTTGAGCAAAAAAATAACAAGAGATAAATTTGACCTATTCTAAATAATTGAAAGATATTTTTGGCCTTTTCCCCTCGGTACAATGATAATTAGACAAATATGAACCTATAAAGTAGCCAAAAAAGAGTTGTCTTTCCTTACTTATAGACAATTTTGAACCGGCCAAATAGGTGTTTTTTCTTGCTTTTATAACAACTTTGACAAATCAACTATTTTTCCCTGAGAGATCTCTTCCATTTCTCTTGCTTTCTTTTTCAAGTGCTCAAATTGGCCAATTAATTTCTTCTATATATCCATCATCATGAGAAGTGCTTTGGGAACAATAAATAATAACATCACCTATACACGCGAAATATTCGTTTGTTGCTTCATATTTCATACATCATACATTAAGTAGACGAAAAAGTAAGAAATAATTTTGGTTAAAATGATACAGATAGTTTAAAATATCCTGGTTCCACCAAACATAAAAAATTTAAACACACACCCCAAGAATTGATGCCAGAAAATGCTGACAGTCAATTGCAAAATCATTGCATACTGACATATCACATGACAAGTCAAGTGCATCATGATTGTCAGATAACAAGTCGCGGATACGATCTGGCTATTTGGATCTAAAGAATCAATTTCAAGAAATATTAAACTAAAAAAAGTTAGTGCTTTCTATTAAGACAAGTTTGCTTTCCAGTTGTACTATCACAAACTTATTTTGCAACTTTTTAGTAGTGAAATCAAAATTAGCTTAAAATAATTAATGAGAACTTAATTCAGTCATCTCCAAAGCAAAGATATTTCTGTTGATCACATATACTTCCAACTATAATTTTAGATATATCCGCTTACATGTTCATCACACAAATACATAGATGCGGCAAAATAAATGGTTTTTGCAATTTCCTTTGTTGATAAATTATAAATTTCTAAGGACAGATGGGTAGAATAGTGTAAATATCATTCATGGAGTTTTTTTATTAATGTAATATATATAGAGTATATAATTGTAGTCTTAATAGAATTATGATCTCTATTTTACATTAATTACACTAAAGATTAATTACAGAATATATTGTGAATATATATAAAATATATTCACTATCACACCCCCTCAGTTGGAGCGGGAGAAGGTCGGACGCTGACACTGAATCTGAAGTCAAGGAACAGTTGCCGATGAAGTCCTTTTGTGAAGATATTTGCGTACTGATACGAAGAAGGAACATGCAACACTCTAACGTGACCCATTGCAACTTTCTCACGAACAAAGTGAATATCCATCTCAATATGTTTGGTTCGATGATGCTGAACCGGGTTATGAGATAAGTAGACAACAAATATGTTATCACAGTAAATCAAAGATGCCTTACGTATGGGACAATGAAGTTCAAGAATGAGATTTCGGAGCCAACATAGCTCGGGAACAACGTTCGCAACGCCTCAATATTCTGCTTCTGCACTCGAACGGGAAAGTGTGGCGTGCCGCTTGACAGACCATGATATAATATTATCCCCCAAAAATACACAATAGCCGGACGTAGAGCGACAGGTGTCCGGACAGCCTACCCAATCGGTGTCTGTGTAAGAGAGCAATCTAGTCGGTGCTAAGGGATATAAATGAAGTCCATAGTCAAGAGTGTCCTCAACGTACCGAATGATACGCTTAAGAGCTGTAAAGTGAGGCTCCCTAGGAGCGTGCATGAACAAGCACACATGTTAAACCGCATATGCATTATCTGGCTAAGTGAAGGTGAGATACTGAAGAGCACCTGCGAGACTCCTATAAAAAGAGAAATCGCTGACCAAATCCCCGTCATCTGCATTGAGTTTGGACTTGGAGTCGACGGGAGTGGGCATGATATTGCAATTTGTCATTTTAGCCTTGTATACGATCTCCTATGCATACTTACACTGATACAAGAATGTGGCATGTGCGGATCTGGTCACTGATATCCCCAAAAAATAACTCAACTTACCCAAGTCAGTCATAGCAAATTCGAACTTGAGTAGAGCAATGATATCGTGCTTCAGTCCATCTGAAGAAGCTGTCAGCATAATATCATCCACATATAACAGAAGGTAAGTTGTGTTAGTACCTCGATGAAAAATGAATAATGAATGATCACTCTTGCTGCAGGAGAAGCCGATCTGTATGATGTAAGTTGAAAACCGTTCATAACAAGCCCTAGGGGTTTGTTTCAGCCCATATAGCGACTTATGAAGACGACAAACATGATGAGGAGCCTCCGTATGCACAAAACTTGGCGATTGATGCATATAATTTGTTTTGTTTCAAATCCCCATGTAAGAAAGCATTCTTTACATCAAGCTGGTGAATATGCCAATTCTTCCCCATATCGATGCTCAAAATCGTGCGGATGGTAGCTGGCTTAACCACTGGACTGAAAGTCTCACCACAATCAACACCCTCATGTTGCCCTGTTCCATTTGCCACAAGTTTGGCCTTGTGACTTTCAAGGGCACTATTATCTCTGAACTTATGACGAAATAACCACATACAATGGATTACATTCACTCACTCAGGTCGCGGAACAAGATCCCAAATGTGCTGTAAAGTAAGGACATTAAACTCCTCACGCATGACCACATTCCAATTCTGGTCAAGTTTGTCTAAGGTTGGGTTTTTAGGTAGCGAGGAGATGGTTTAAGGTGACAAATTAAAGTGAAAATTTGGTTTGAAAATCCCGTGTTGTGCACGGGTTTCCATACGGTGGGTGGGGGCTGGATCAGGTGAAATAGGGAGGTAGGTGAGGACTGTGGGTTGTGCTGGATAGTTGCAGGACTGGGCCGGGAAGAAGTGGGTTTAGTAGTGTAGCCACTGGTCTGGGTGATGGGACTGGGCCTTGGGGTAATTGGGCTGGGCAGCGGGTCACTATTCTGGGCAGTGGCGGTAATGGGTGGGGCCGACAGGATGGGTGATGTGGTAGTGGGTCCCGTAGATGGGGCAGTGGGTAACGAGTTGGAATTTGGCTAATATAGTGTGTTTTGAAGTAGAAGAGATGCCCGAGTCATCAAGGAAACCGTATTTAATGGCTCACAATTTTTGGATGTTGGCAAAGGTGAAAACGTTCTCATCAAACCTGACATGTCGAGAGACTAGGACTTTGCTTATGGATAACTCATAGCACAAGTACCCCCTATAGTTTGACGAGAAATCTAGGAAGACGCAAGGGGTGGAGCGATGTGCTATTTTTTTAGGTACCGTGGAGGCAAGATTCGGGTAACAAAGACAATAAAAAACTCGAAGGTAATTATAGGAAGGGATCCGACGATAGAGAATTTCGGTAGGTGTCCTATTTTGGATCGTATGGGTAGGTAAGATGTTAAGAATGTATTCTACCATTTTTAACTCATATATCCAAAAGGTATGAGGAGAGATGCATGAAAAAGAAAGACGCGAATCATATTGTTAATGGTGCAGAGAATTCGTTTGGGTTTACCATTTTGAGGAGATGTATGGGGACAGGAGAAATGAAAAACCATACTATTAGCCGCACAAAAGTTATGAAATGAAGAGTTATTGAACTCACGACCATTATCACATTGAAATATTTTGATGTCTTTTTCAAATTGCATTTTAACAAAAGCAAGGAATTTGGAAAAAAACTTGAGACTTAAGTTTAAGCGGATATACCCAAAGAAAGTGAGAAAAATTATCCAGTAATACCAAATAATATTTATGACATAGGTTCCTAGATATAGGAGATGTCCATAAATATGCATGAATAATATCAAAGGGAGAGAAAGTAATACTTAAAGAAGACGTAAACGAAAGCCTAATATATTTTCTTAGATGACAAGAGGAGAAACTATGGGAAATTTTCCCTTTATTACATTGAATTAAATTGCGGTTTCAAGGAAAATAAAAAACATGATCCCTTGGATGACCAAGTCTACTATGCCACGTTGATGGAGAGATTGCAGCTAGAGCGGTGGGTGGAGTGACACGGGCATCGAAAGTGGATAGAAAAGGATAGAGGTCCCCCACACTATTGCATCTCATAAGAAGTCTCCCTATACGTAGGTCCTTCACAGAAAAAACAAACGGGTCAAAATCAATAGATACGAAATTATCAAGGCAAATTTTCTAATAGATATTAGGTTCTTGATAATGTTAGGGGGCATATAGGACGTGTTTAAGGGAGTAGTGGGGGTGCAGTGGTGGAGTTAGTGTGTGGCCAAACCTTTGAATTCAATGCGATGACCATTTCCGACCATAATAGATTTGAAGAGAATTTAAATTGCGCAGTTGTAGAAGATTACCAGAATTATTGGTGAGGTAAGACGTGGCACCTGTATCTATATACCATGCATCGTCAAGCTACTAAACACTTAAAGTGCCAAAAGCCTGGTCCAAATCTGTTGGTACTAGTCCTGCCGTCGGCTGTTGGGCCGATGTGATATGGGCCTGGTGAACTGGACCTGTCTGGCGGGCTACTGGGTGTGCTCCCAATATACTGGGCCCATTGAAGATGTTGGGTCACTATAAAACTTCTACTGGGTAAGGCTCAGTTACCGTACAATGGTCAGGGCAGTGGGACGACCCACTATTGCAGTGGCTGGGCCTGTTGTGAATTGCTCGAATTGTTGGCCTGATTTATAAGGCCTCTACATTTTCCTCCTCGGCCACCCCCGCAGCCCTTGCCTCTGCCACCACCGCAGTTGTTTTGCGGTAGGGGGAGGCGGGGTGGGGTGGTCGGAATGTGTCTGCCGGCCGGAGGTGGCGGTGGGTGTTACGGTGATGTCAGTTACCAAAAATGTCGGATTGTGCTCATCCTAGTTTGGTCGTCTCGTCTCCTATAATAGCAATTGGGACCAGACATTGTTGAAGCTCGGTAGGGGATCGGATAGTTGGATCATCGTAGCAAGCGTGTCGTAATCACCTTTCGGTAAACCATTAATTATTTGCAAAACAATCTTTGTGTCTGAAATAGGGTTGCCCACATTAGATAATTGGTCGGCAATTAATTTTAGACGTTTGAAGTAATCATCCATGTTTGCAAAATTTTCAAGACGGGTGGTATTAAATTGCTCCTTAAGATACACGACACATGTATATTTTTTGTCTTGAAAAATCTCCTCTAATCGTGTCCATAACTCATGGGTCGTAGCTTCGGTCTTTATAGTATGAAGTAAGTCCTTAGAGATAGTTCCATAGATCCAATGTTTAACGATTGCGTCAAGGCGTTTCCATGTCACGTCGTCGAAGTCGGGAGTGCGGGGATAGGTGATATCAATGTGATTAAGCACACTGTAAGCACATGCATGAATATGAAATAGTTCAACCCATGATGCGTATTGTCCATCCTCTTGATCAAGAATCAACGGTATTAAGTTCTTGATATTGGTTATGGCCAAAGTCGGATGAAAAGTAGTGGGGGTGAAGAGGGAGAAGCATTTGTGACATCAGAAGTTGCGGAAGCCGGAAAATCCATTAGGGTAGCCAAAAATATTTAGAAGAATATCGGGTGAGGGGATGGCATATATCAGTTGTATAACAACGGTATACATTTCTACGTGGGTGATAGGTATCTCGGATGGTGTATATCTCCTGTATACCTGATGTATACGGGCTAAAACCAGGGAATATGGTTGGGTGCTGTGTATATCACTGTATATCAGTGGTATACATGTTTATTTTGAGAAGAAGAAGAGAGATTGAGGGCTGTATATATCACGATAAATCCGGGGTATACAAGTTTGTATGTAGAGAATAGGTTGTATATCAGGGAGGAGCAGGGTATACGGGTTGTATATCATGAATGAGCAGTGGTATATGGGGATGTATACAATTGATTTTCAGCCGGAAGAGGGAGGCGAATGGGAGAGGTACATTGGCCACACTAGGGTTTAGGGTAGGGAGGGATTTTTGGCTTTTGATACCATGTAGAATAGTGTAAATCTCATTCATGGATAAAGTTCGAATTTGCTATGACATATTTGGGTAAGTTGAGTTATTTTTTGGGGATATCACTGACCAGATTCGCACATGCCATGTTCTTATGTCAGCGTAAGTATGCATAGGAGATTTTCTACAGGGCTAAAATGACAAACTGCAAGATTATGCCCACTCTAGTCGATTTCAAGTCCAAACTCAGTACAGATGATGGGGATCCGGTCAATGATCCTTCTCTTTATAAGAGTCTCATAGGTGCACTTCAGTATCTCACCTTGACTCTGCCAGATATTGCATATGCAGTTCAGCAGGCGTGCTTGTTCATGCACGCTCCTAGGTTCCTCACTTTACAGCTCTTAAGCATATCATTCGATACGTTAAGGAACTCTTGAATATGGACTTCATTTATATCCCTCAGCATCGACTAGATTGCTCTCCTACACAGATGCAAATTGGGCAGGCTGTCCGGACACCCGCCGCTCTACGTCCGGCTATTGTGTGTTTCTGGGAAATAATATCATATCATGGTCTGCCAAGCGGCAAGCCACGATTTCTCGTTCGAGTGCAAAAGTAGAATATCGAGGCGTTGCGAACGTTGTTGCCGAGCTATGTTGGCTCCGAAATCTCCTTATTGAGCTTCATTGTCCCATACGTAAGACATTTTTGGTTTACTGTTATAACATATCTGCTGTCTACCTGTCTCATAACCCGGTTCAGCATCAGCGAACCAAACATATTGAGATGGATATTCACTTTGTTCGTGAGAAGGTTGCAATGAGTCACATTAGGGTGTTGCATATTCCTTCTTCGTATCAGTATGCAGATATCTTCACAAAGGGGCTTCCTCGGCAACTGTTCCTTGACTTCATATTCAGTCTCAGCGTCCGGCCTACTCCCGCTCCGACTGAGGGGGTGTGATAGTGAATATATTCCATATATATTCACAATATATTATGTAATTAATATTTAGTGTAATTAAGGTAAAATAGAGATCTTAAATCTATTAGGACTATAATTGTATACTCTATTTATATGACATTAATAAGAGAACTACATCAAGGAGAATTACACTATTCTACGCAAGATTATAGAGCCATGAGATGAAAACTATTTTTGACACTCCTAGGGGTACAATACAAAAACTAATACAAATAATTTGAGTAGTCGTAGGATATATTTAATAAGGTGTAATATCATTTTGCATATTGCTTGTTCGAGAACTGACCATCATCTTTGATTGGAATATATATGACATTAATCTTTCATGGTGACAAATGCTCGTAGTTTATTACCTTGCTACTTCATATTTTCTCTTGCATATTGGATTGAATTTGATAAAAGAAATAATCCCCTTGATTATTTTCATTAATTGAAAGAGTATATATACAATTTACATATTTCCATAATAGGAAAATCCTATTCCTATTCTACTTCTAAAACCTTATGATATTTGGACACTAACTATATAATTATGGTAAGTGTTCAATAATAATTAAAATGAAACACTACCTAAATTATAACCCAAAACATGGGCTGACTTATGTGGAAACCCGAGACACCAACAATAGATAATATACATACGATATACATGTGTATACGGTGTATATCGTACGTATATTTAACACACCCCCGCAGTGATAGCGGGCGGTCTTCGTACGCTGAGACTATCTCTAAAATCTTCAAAAAGGACCGAGGAAAGACCCTTTGTAAAGATGTCTGCAATTTGATACCTAGAAGGGACATGGCTGGCGCGTACTTGTCTACGAACAAAGTGAATATCCATCTCTATATGTTGGTGCGCTGGTGTTGAGCAGGATTACCAGAAAAGTAGATGGCACTCACATTATCACAATAAACGAAAGTAGCTTTATGAATAGGACAATGAAGCTCTAAAAGAAGATTTCGTAACCAACATGATTCAGAGACCACATTGGCCACCCCTCGATACTCGGCCTCTGCTAGAGCGTGATAAAGTCGATTGACGCTTCGCAGACCATGAGACCAAGTTATTACCAAGACACATACAATATCCTGACGTAGAACGTATGGTGTCTGGACAACCACCCCAATCAACATCTGTATACGAGACAAGTGTAGACGTCGATGAATGATATAAATGTAAACCATAGTCAAGCATCCCCTGGATGTACCGGATAGTGCGTTTGAGCGCATTCATATGTTCAACCCTGGGATCAGGCATAAATAAACACACATGCTGTACGACATACGTAATATCTGGTTTCGTGAAAGTAAGATATTGAAGAGCCCCTGTCAAACTGCGATAGCGTGTCGGATCCTAGTAAGGTGAGCCAGCCGCATCACTCAACTTGGGTTTAGTATCAACTGGAGTGGAAGTAGACTTGCATGAGGACATACCAACTCGCTCAATGGTCTCAGTTGCATACTTACACTGTGACAAGAACAACCCACCTGCATGACGAGTGACAGCAATGCCCAAAAAATAACTCAAGGGCCCCAAGTCTTTCATAGCAAACTCAGAACTGAGCATTATCAAGATAGACTGACGTAATGCATCAGAAGAGGCAGTCAAGATAATATCATCCACATATAACATTATATAAGCCCGGGAAGACCCACAAATATATATAAATAATGAATTATCAGACCTGCTGTGAGAGAATCCAATAGTCGAAACATAGTCTGCAAACCTCTTATACCAAGCCCGTGGGGACTGCCTAAACCCCAAAGGCTGATGCATATAGACTGTCTCCTTGAGATCACCAAGTAAGAAAACATTCTTCACATCTAACTGATGAATGGGCCATGCTTTCGAAAGAGCTAAGCTGAGCACAATGTGAATGGTAGCCGGCTTGACCACCGGACTAAATGTCTCACCACAATCTACACCAACCTGCTGAGTCTTATCATCACCTACCAAATGAGCCTTATGCCTCGCAAAAAAATCGTCTGAATTGTCCTTATGAGAAAAAATCTGCATAGACCGAATAATATTAACACTAGATGGACGGGGCACCAACTCCCACGTCTTATTATCAATAAGAGAATTATATTCGTCGGTCATATCAATTTTCCAATTCGGGTCATTTAAAGCAGACACAGGGTTACGGGGTAGAGGGGATTGAAGAATATTAGAATTTAAATTAAAATGTCTTTTTGGTTTAACAATACCCCGTTGACTACGAGTGATTGGTCTATGACTCGGGGAAGAATTTGGCAGATTTTTGGAAATATCGGGGCACGTGACGGACTGGCCAGCAGGTAGTGGCCTGCTGGCCCAACACGGTGACTGGCTGGAACCGAGACTGGAATAGTTCCGGTATTGGGCTGGGTAACTGGCCCAATGATCGAAACTGGCCCAGTCTCTGGAAGGTGAACAGTTTCTGGCGACGGAACAATGGAGCCAGCGGGTAGTGGGCCCGTTGGCAGATTTGAGGTGCGAGACACATCCGAAAAATGATGAATAATAAACGGGGATATACTATCATCCAAAAAATGATATGAACTAGGCACAAGATTACTCACCTTATTAAACGAAAATTGGGATTCATAAAAAAGTACATGGCGACTAATGATGATTTTATTAGAGGATAAATCATAACATTTGTAACCACGATGATTTGATGGATAACCCAGAAACACACACGGAGTAGACCGGGCCTGAAGTTTGTTAATTGTGGTGGACGAAAATAGTGGATAACACAAGCACCCAAAGACCCTAAGATGTGAATACGAATGAGCCTTATTATATAAGATTTTAAGAGGGGACGAATATGCCAATCCTTTGGTAGGAAGAATGTTAAGAAGATATGTAGCCATTTGTAAAGCATGATGCCAAAAAGAAGGGGGTACGGAAGCATGAATCAATAAAGTGCGGACAATGTAATTAATGGTACGAATTTTGCGCTCGGCTTTCCCATTTTGTGAATACGTATGAGGACAACAAAAATGAAAATTAATTTCATTATTAGCACAAAATTTCTGAAACACCCCATTAACATATTATTTTCCATTATCACATTGAATATTTTTGATTTCCCGTTCGAATTGGGTTCTAATGAATGCTATAAATTTTAAGAAAGTGGAAAAAACTTGAGATTTTTTCGCTATCGGAAAAGTTCATAAAAAATTAAAACAATCATCCAAAAATAGAACATAATAACGATGACCCAAAGAACTGAGAACATGTGATGTCCATAAATCACTATGAATAATATAAAATGGCATTAAGTATGAGAATTGGAGTCTACAAATGACAACCTAACATTTTTTCCTAAAGAACAAGATTGACAATTCGAAGCACTACGCCTACCCTTACAAGAAATAAAATTATTTTTATCTAGTGAAGACAAAATAGATGACCCCGGATGACATAGACGAGCATGCCACAAGGAAGGAGCAAGGGCTGCAAAAGTTGATGGCAAGGCTTGACTCGAGAGACCGGAACATGGCGTGATAGGATAAAGATCTTCCCTACTATCACACCTCATGAGAGGACTCTCCGTCTTGAAATTCTTCACAGAAAACCCAAACAGATCAAATTTAATAGAAACAGAATTATTAGTGGTGAATTTACGGACAGACACTAAATTTTTAATCAATTTAGGGGCATGAAGAATATTTTTCAAGATAAGAGTTGGATGGGGGGAGACAACGTTTTATGACCATAACCACGAATTAGAATTGAATTACCATTACCAACAATTATGCCACGAGCGCTGCGCAAATTGGAATAAGACGAGAGAGTACCTTGATCGGATGTCATGTGGGTAGTGGCTCCGGTGTCCATGTATCAATTCGGGTCTGGCGGATTTAATCCAAGTGTATGCATTGTGACTTCAATGTCAGTTTGTGTGGACCCCGGCTTGCTGCCCCGGCCCATCACTGCTTCAAAAAAACTTGGCTGCTGCGAAGTGGGCCTGAAAGGCTGGCCAGCCCACTGCCCGTGATATGGCATTCCAGAAAAATAAGGGTTGTTGGGCCACTGCCCACTGGCCCAGGCCCATGGCCAGGGGCCCCAAGGCTGGGACTAGTTGGGCGGTGGCTCACTGCTGTTGGGGTGGGACCCACTTCCGCCGTTACCGTCGCGTTTGCCCCCGCGATTTTTGCCATTATTTTTCCGACTATTTTTGCCGCCCCCCTTAAGACTGATTTTGGTTCGAATGGTCACCAAAATTCAGAGAATTAGCGGAGGACGTCATCATGACTAGCACTCGTAGCCGCCTTTTTAGTCAGGTCGACTTCTTCCAAAGTAAGCATGGAGCGGGTTTGATAGAACTTTGGGAGAGGATTACTTTGACGAATGTGAGTTCCAACGCCACTATAGGCCTCAGATAGGCCAACAACCATCTGTAGAACAAGACAATCTTCACTAACGAGTGCACCAACGTTGCGGAGTTGGTCTGCCAATTCTTTCAACCTTTTTGCAATATGCTGAAATGTTCGGAAATTTTTTCATATTGACGTGGAAAAATTCCTGCGCAAGAGTAACAACACGAGAATTCTGATTATCTTAAAATATATTACGTACTCTATTCCATGCTGCCATTGCAGTAGCATCTGGTTCGATAATCGTTTGCAAGAGGTCGGTAGAAATAGTGGAGTAAATCCACTGAAGAACCGTAGCATCAAGGGTTGTCCATAACTTAGGATCATCCTCGGGTTTGGGCACCTTCGTATCCGTAGGAGCTGCGGGGATAATATGATGGAGGACTTGATGCGAGTGTGCGTGTACTTTGATCAGTTCTGCCCACGTCGTGTATTGGACGTTTTCTATTTCAAGAATGATAGTGAATGTGATTCTTGATGTTAGAAACAGTGAGGGCATGGTGAAACATGTTCTTATCCATAATAGCAACGCAAGACGTGAGGTAGGGATTGGGAAGAAAATTTTGGGAAGAGAGGAGGGACCGTCGGACACAAATTATGAGAAAAAGGCTAGGATTTTGAGGCTTACTCGACGGAAATTTGAAGAAATTTGGAGAGGATTTTAAGACCTAAACTTCTGATACAATGAAAGAAATAATCCCCTTGATTATTTTCATTAATTGAAAGAGTATGTATACAATTTACATATTTCCATAATAGAAAAATCTTATTCCTATTCTACTCCTAAAACCTTATTCTATTTGGACACTAACTATACAATTATGGTAAGTGTACAATAATAATTACAATCAAACACTACCTAAATTATAGCCCAAAACGTGGGCTGACTTATGTACAAACCCGAGACACCAACAATAGACAATATACATATGATATACATGTGTATATGGTGTATATCGTATGTCTATTTAACATTTGAATTTATACTTTCCCATAATTAACTAAAATTATGTGTTACTTCTATATTGGTTATTATGCTATATTTGAGTAACATATAAATCTAGAGAATAAAAATGACTCAAAGGAAAAAAGAAGAAAAAATGATGCATGTATTGAAAAGTTTTGTATGCCTAGCAGTGACTGGGATTAAAAATACCTATTTTTAACCCATAATTAAATTATTCTTCAATTTTATCATCAAAGTCTTTCTTGTGGTTTTTATGCTTTATTGAATTATTTCAATTTCCCTCCCTCCCTTTCTTTCTATAATAATAATAATTGGACCTAAAGGCCGTTCATTTTGACATTTCTATTAAAGTTTTCACTTTAGTAGACGACCTAAATAAGCTACCATATGCTTATGTTGAACTAAGACTTATCATCTTTATTACTTTCTTTAATTAATGTTGCTAGGTCCCTTTTTTCAAATTGCTAGGTCCTCTATGGAACAATAATTTCATCTTTGCTTCTTTAATGTTGCTCAGTATTACAACAATACATTATCATCTTTATTTCATTAATTAATTACTGTAGCTAGGTCCTCTATGGAACTATAACTTCATCTTTGCTGGTGTATCATGGTCCGCTTTGGACTCAAAAAATTGTAATTCATGTATAATTGTAATTATGGTATTAGTCTTGTACTAAGAAAACGTATTAGAATTAGAATAAGAAAAAGTAGAATTATTTTCCTATATTGTCCATATTTCGGAATTGTATATTTGTATATATACCTCTCATTATCAATGAAAATAATCAAGGGGATTATTTCTTTCATGGTATCAGAAGTCTAGGGCTAAAATACCTTCTCTCCAACACTTCCGCTGCCCCCTTCTCATCTCGGTTTCCGTGCCTATCTTTTCTCCTCATCTATTCCCAATTTTCTTCCAAATCCCTCATTCACCTATTGTTCTTTCATTATGTCTACGTCAAATAACATGTGTTCATCCTGCCCTTACAGTTTCCAACATCAAGAACTACATTCCTATTGTTCTT
Organism: Anisodus tanguticus; assembly: GCA_034509755.1. Lineage (NCBI taxonomy): Eukaryota > Viridiplantae > Streptophyta > Magnoliopsida > Solanales > Solanaceae > Anisodus > Anisodus tanguticus. Next base: position 2,010,562 of record CM067558.1, read on the forward strand.
GAAATGGAAAACGACAAATACACGACGTGGGCAGAATTATTCAAAGTTCACGCACGCTCGCATCAAGTCCTCCATCACATCATCCCCTCGGTACCTGGCGTGGAGAAGGTGCCTACCTCCGAGGATAATCCTACGTTATGGACAACCCTTGATGCTACCATTCTCCAGTGGATTTATTCCACTATCTCTACGGACATCTTACAGATGATTATTAAACTCGACACTACGACGATGGACACTTGGAATAGGGTGCGTGATATATTCCAAGATAACAAGAATTTTCGTGCTGTCACTCTTGAGCAGGAATTTTTCCATGTTAACATAGAAGATTTTCCTAACGTCTCGGCCTATTGTAACAGGCTGAAAGAATTGGCAGACCAACTCTGCAACGTTGGTGTGCCCATTACCAATTATCGTCTTGTTCTTCAAATGGTTGTTGGCCTATTTGAGGCCTATAATGACGTTGGAACACTACTTCGTCAGAGTAATCCTTTACGACCATTTTATCAGGCCCGTTCCATGCTCGTTGGAAGAGGACAGTTTGGCTAAAAAGGCGGCTACCGGTTCAAATTTCGTCATGATGATGACCACGTCAACGACCCTCATTCATTCTCTGAAAATTCATGCCAAAACCGCAACAACGGTGGTGGCAAAAAGGGTCAAAAACGTAAAAATAATGGCAAAAATCGCGACGACAATCGCGGTAGTAGTAGTGGCGGATGGAACAGTGGCGGTAACAACAGTGGGCATCAAGGAAGTGGGCAGCAGGCCAACTGATCCCAACCGTGGGCCCCCTGGACGTGGAACTGGGCCCAGTTTCAGCCTAGTCTCTCGACCAGTGGCGGTAACAGGTACAGTAATGGGTCCGGGTAGTAGGCAGGCCTACTTGGGCCTCGGCCTCCACAGGCCTTCCATGCTACGGGCCCCAATCAGATCCCGACGCCTACATATATTGAGGCCGCAATGCATATACTTGGATTAACTCTTCCGGACGCAAATTGGTACATGGACACCGGTGCCACTTCTCATATGATGTCCGATCAAGGTACTCTCTCGTCTTATTCAAATTTGAGCAAAAATTGTGGTATAATTGTTGATAATGGGAACTCAATTTCAATTCGTGGTTATGGACATACAACTTTGTCTCCCCCACATCCACCTCTAGTTTTGAAAAATACCCTTCATGCCCCTAACTTAATTAAAAATTTGGTGTCTGTCCGAAAATTCACCACTGATAATTAGATTTCTGTTAATTTTGATTCCTTTGATTTTTCTGTGAAGGATTTCAAAACGGGGATACCTCTAATGAGATGCAATAGTAGGGGAGAGCTTTATTCAATCACAACTACCACCACTTACATGAGTCAAGCCATGCCGTCTACTTTTTTCGCCCTTGCTCCTTCCTTGTGGCATGCACGTTTGGGACATCCGGGATCATCTATTATTTCTTGTTTGCATAAAAATAATTATATTTCTTGTAAGGGTACGCGTAGTACTCCACTTTGTCCTTCTTGTCCGTTAGGGAAACATGTTCGATTACTATTTGTAGCCTGTACTTCTCGTACTTTGATGCCTTTTGACGTTATTCACAGTGATTTATGGACATCTCCCGTTTTAAGTTCTTTGAGCCATCGTTATTATGTCTTATTTTTTGATGATTATTCTATTTTTTTGTGGATCTTTCCGTTATCCAAAAAGTCTCAAGTTTTTTCCACTTTCTTAAAATTTAGAGCATTCATCCGCACTCAATTCGAATGGGAAATTAAAAATATTCAATGTGATAATGGCAAGGAATACAATAATGGGTTGTTTCAGGAATTTTGTGATGCTAATGACATAGTTTTTCATTTTTCTTGTCCTCATACGTCTTCACAAAAAGGGAAAGCCGAACGAAAAATTCATACCATTAATAATATTGTCCTAACTTTATTAGTCCATGCTTCCGTACCCCCTTCCTTTTGGCATCATGCTCTACAAATAGCTACTTACCTCCTTAACGTACTTTCTACCAAAGGGTTAGCATATGGATCTCCCCTTAAAATTCTCTATAATAAGAATCTTTCGTAGTCACATCTTAGGGTTTTTAGGTGTTTATGCTATCCATTTTTTCCATCAACCACAATTAACAAACTTCAAGTCTGTTCTACCGCTTGTGTGTTTTTGGGTTATCCATCTAATCATCATGGTTATAAATGTTTTGATTTATCATCTAATAAAATCATAATTAGTCGCCATATTATTTTTGATGAAACCCAATTTCCGTTTGCTAAAGTGAGTAGTCCCGTGCCTAGTTCGTATAATTTTTTAGATGATGAGGTCTCACCGTATATTATCCATCATTTATCGGACTTGTCCCATGACCAAAATACGCCAGTAGGCCCACTGCCTGCTTGCCCACACAGTCCCGTTACCAATGTTCCGCCGATTCTGCCCAGTAGGCCAAAAACACGACCCAATATCGATCTCGGTACTGTTCCAGTGTTCCAACCCACTCCAGTATCAGTTTCCACCCCTATTTCAGTTATTGGGCTAGCAGGCCCACTGCTTGCTAGCCAGTCAGTCACCAGCCCACCCAAAGCCCAAAATCCACCAAATTCTACCTCGAGTCAAGGGCCCATTACTCGTAGTCAAAGGGGTATTTTAAAACCAAAATGACATTTTAATCTCAATTCTAATATCTCTAAATACCTACTACCACGTAACCCTGTGTCTGCACTACATGACCTGAATTGAAGATTGGCTATGGGGGAATAGCCCGCTTAAATAGACTAGATTGAAGAACTGACAAATATAATGCTCTTATTGAAAATAAGATGTGAGAGTTAGTACCCCGTTCATCTGGTGTTAATATTATTCGGTCTATGTGGATTTTTACTCATAAAGAAAATTCTGACGGTTCTTTTGAGAGGCATAAGGCTCGTCTTGTACGTGATGGTAAAACTCAACAGTTGGCGTAGATTGTGGTGAGATGTTTAGTCTGGTGGTCAAACCAGCTACCATTCGCATTGTTCTTAGTTTAACTCTCTCAAAAGCATGACCTATTCATTAGTTGGATGTAAAGAATGCTTTCTTACACGTGATCTTAATGAGACATTCTATATGCATCAGCCCTTGGGTTTTCGAGATTCCAATCATCCTCATCATGTCTGTTTGTTGAAGAAGTCCTTGTATGAGCTTAAGCAGGCCCTGCGGGCATGGTATAAGAGGTTTGCAGATTATGTATCTACTATTGGGTTTTTTCACAGTCGGTCTGATCATTCTCTATTTGTATATCGTCATGGTATTTCTCTGGCACACATTTTATTGTATGTAGATGATATTATATTGACTGCTTCATCTGATAATCTGCGCAAGTCTATCATGTCACTTCTCAGTTTTGAATTTGTAATGAAAGACTTGGGACCCTTGAGTTATTTCTTGGGCATTGCTGTCACGTGTCATTCAGGTGGTCTACTTCCACTCCGATTGATACCAAACCGAAGTTGAGTACTACGTCAGGCACACCATACGAGGATCCCACCCACTATCGCAGTCTTGCATGGGCACTCCAGTATCTTACTTTCACGAGACCTGATATTACTTATGTTGTTCAACATGTGTGTTTATTCATGCATGACCCGTGGATTAAGCACATGCATGTGCTCAAACGCATTATACGGTACATCCATGGCACACTTGATTATGGATTACATTTATATCCTTCTTCCGTCTCTACTCTTGTATCATATACAGATGCTGATTGGGGTGGCTGTCCTGATACCAAACACTCGACATCGGGTTATTGTATGTTTCTTGGGGATAACTTGGTCTCATTGTCTGCAAAACGACAGGCTACATTATCGCGATCCAGTGTAGAGGCTGAGTATCGAGGTGTGACTAATGTGGTATCTAAATCATGTTGGCTGCGTAATCTTCTATTAGAATTACACTTTCCTATTCAGAAAGCTACCTTGGTCTATTGTGATAATGTTAGTGCAGTCTATCTTTCTGGCAATCCGATCCAACATCAGCGCACTAAACATATCAAGATGGATATTCACTTTGTTTGCGAAAAGGTAGCTCGTGGACAAGTACACGTTTTACATGTGCCCTCCAGATACCAAATTACTGACATCTTTACAAAGGGTCTTCCCTCAGTTCTATTTGAAGATTTTAGGGACAGTCTCAGCGTACGACAACCGCCCGCTATGACTTCGGGGGTGTAAAGGACCGTGTGTATCATGGTTCGATTTGGACTCAACAAATTGTAATTCATGTATAATTGTAATTATGGTATTAGTCTTGTACTAGAAAAATGTATTAGAATTAGAATAGGAAAATGTAGAATTATTTTCCTATATTGTCCATATTTAGGAATTGTATATTTGTATATATACCTCTCATTATCAATGAAAATAATCAAGGGGATTATTTCTTTCAAACTTCATCTTTGCTTTTATAATGTTGCTCAGCTATTGCAACACATCGATACAACAATAATATAATACTAACATATCTAGTGTGATTATATCGATAATTATGTCAAATATTATGACAGAAGAGGGCTTACTACACCAACCAGGTTTATGCAATAATAGACTTTAAAAAAGAATGCTTTGTTTTTACTATATTCGGATTCTCGCCGCGTAAGACCATTCGGGGATAGCGCTCCTTATCAAGGATTTTTACATATTCAGGACTCAAACCCGAAATCACGGATTAAAGGAGGAACAATCTCTTCCATTGCACCACATCTTTGGTGAAGATATCTCTTTTTTCTTGTCATATCACATGATTTGAAGGATCATCAATATAATAACTCAAGCACAAAATTATCTCATTTCGAATATATTGGGGGGGGGGGGAGGGGGGATCAACCATTTTATCTTGTTTTGGAGGAGTCGTTGGTAGGAAGCGTATTTTTGGGAGCTAATTGGCTAATTGGAGGGACATGTTTTAGCAAAAATTGTATCCGTTGGGACATTTTTGAGCAAAAAAACATAACAAGGGATAAATTTGACCTATTTCAAATAATTCAGAGATATTTTTGGCAATTTTCCCTCGGTACAATGATAATTAGACAAATATGAACCTATAAAGTAGCCAAAAAGAGTTGTCTTTCCTTGCTTTTATACAGTTTTGAACCGGCCAAATAGGTGTCTTTTCTTGCTTTTATAACAACTTTGACAAATCAACTATTCTTCCCTGAGAGATCTCTTCCATTTCTCTTGCTTTCTTTTTCAAGTTCTCAAATTGCCCAATTAATTTCTTCTATATATCCATCATCATGAGAAGTGCTTTGGGAACAATAAATAATAACATCACCTATACATAGATGCGGCAAAAAAAATACATAGATGCGGCAAAATAAATGGTTTTTGCAATTTCATTTGTTGATAAATTATAAATTTCTAAGGACAAAGGTGTAGAATAGTGTAAATCTCCTTCATGGAATTTTCTTATTAATGTAATATATATAGAGTATACAATTGTAGTCCTAATAGAATTAGGATCTCTATTTTACATTAATTACACTAAAGATTAATTACAAAATATATTATGAATATATATGAAATATATTCACTATCACACCCCCCTCAGTTGGAGCGGGAGGAGGCCGGACGCTGAGATTGAATCTGAAGTCAAGGAACAGTTACCGAGAAAGCCCTTTTGTGAAGATATTTGCGTACTGATACGAAGAAGGAACATGCAACACTCTAACGTGACCTATTTTAACTTTCTCACGAACAAAGTGAATATCCATCTCAATATGCTTGGTTCGCTGATGCTGAACCGGGTTATGAGACAAGTAGACAACATATATGTTATCACAGTAAATCAAAGATGCCTTACGTATGGGACAATGAAGTTCAAGAATGAGATTTCGGAGCCAACATAACTCGACAACAACGTTCGCAACGCCTCAATATTCTGCTTCTGCACTCAAACGAGAAAGCGTGGCTTGCCGCTTGCCAGACCATGATATAATATTATCCCCCAAAAATACATAATAGCCGAACGTAGAGCGACGGGTATCCGGACAGCCTACCCAATCTGTGTCTGTGTAAGAGAGCAATCTAGTCGGTGCTGAGGGATATATATGAAGTCCATAGTCAAGAGTGCCCTTAACGTACCGAATGATACGCTTAAGATCTGTAAAGTGAGGCTCCCTAGGAGCGTGCATGAACAAGCACACCTGCTGAACCGCATATGCAATATCTAGCCGAGTGAAGGTGAGATACTAAAAGCACATGCGAGACTTCTATAAAGAGATGAATCGCTGAGATTACACCGGGTATATTGTTGTTGTAAATTAAAAAAAAAATAGTCCCCAAACTGTAATATGTAGTAAATGGTCATAAAAGAGACTTTTGGTGATGCTGAGAGTCACAAATTTTCTCTTGCATGGGATTCTTGATTTCTATATGTTTGGTGTGTTCTACATCTTCATTTAATATATCAAAAGTTTACCTTCAACAGTTGAAAGTTTACCAACTAACCAAAAATGCAATTATCCTTTGTTTTTATCATGTAATCTCCTTTAACCATAATGCAACTATCCTTTGTTTTTGAAAGACTATAAACGATAGTCTTGTATATCGGCCGTATATGGCCATGTAAATTTATATATTTACTTACCATAATTATTAGAATTCTTATACATGTATAATTATGGTAGTAATCTTACATTAGGAAAAGGTAGTGATCTTGTTTAGGAAAAGGTAGATTTATTTTCCATAATTACATATTGTATATCAGGTATATAAACCTTTTTATTAGAGAAAGTAATTAAGGGATTATTCTCTTTCACGATATCAACTGTCTAGGACAAACTTTTCCTTCTCAAAATATCATCTCTTCCGCCGCCCTATCGGCTTCTGAACCTCGGCCATCGGCCGACCACTCATCCCTTCACTTTTTTTTTTCCGAATCTCTAATTCTCATCGTGTTCTTTCATTATGTCTACCTCAAAGAACACATTTCATTCCGCCCTTACAATCTCCAATATCAAGAACAACATCCCTATCGTTCTTTAGATGGAAAACGTTCAATACACGACGTGGGCAGAATTATTTAAAATTCACGCAAAGTCAAATAGGGTCCTCCATCACATCATCGCACCAGAGAAAGGCAAGGAGAATGTGCCTACCACCGGTGATGAAATAGAGTTGTGGGAAACTCTTGATGCTACGGTGCTCCAATGAATTTATTCCACCATCTCTATGGGCCTCTTACAGACTATTATCGAGCCCAACGCCACGACAATGGATGCTTGGAACAGTTTGCGTGATATCTTCCAAGACAATAAAAATTCCCATGCCGTGACTATCGAGCCGGAATTCTTCCACATTATTATGGAGGATTTTCCGAACGTCTCATCCTATTGTCAATGATTCAAAGAGTTGTCGGATCAACTCAAAAATGTTGGCGCGCCCGTCACTAATGATCGTCTCGTTCTTCAGATGGTTTCAGGCCTCTCCGAGTCATATAATGGCGTTGACACTCTTCTTCATCAAAGCAATCCTCTCCCACCGTTCTATCAGGCACGTTCCATGCTCAGCTTAGAAGAAGCGGATTGGCTAAAAAGGCGGCTAACAGAGCAAATTCCGTCATGATGGTGGCCACGTCCCGTGAAACTAATGACTCTCAATCATACTCCAAAAATTATGATCAAAACAGTAATAACGGGGGTGTAAAAAATGGTCAAAACCATGGAAAAAATCACGGTGGTGGACGTGGCGGTGGCAAGGGTGGTGGAAGCGGCGGCAGTGGCGGATGCACCGACGATAGTGGCGGTCGGACCGACGATAGTGGCGGTCAGCAGGGGACCGAGCCATTGAACCCTTGGCAAGCTTGGGCCGCTGGGTAGTGGCCTTGGGCCAACGTGCAGTGGCCCATGTCAGCCCCCTGCCTAGTTCCTTCATCAGCTTGGGTCGTCGGCCAGCAGAGGCCCAATGGTCAAAACAGGCAGCAACTAACTGGGCCGTGGCGCGCAGGCCGGCTCGCTGGGCCTCGCCTCGGCGCAGCCTTCGCCGCCGCAGCCCAACGATAGTCCCGACCAACACGAATATCGAGACAGTGATGCATACACTTGGATTAAATCCCCCGGATGCAAATTGTATATGGACACCAGTGCTACCTCTCACTGGACGTCCGCACCAGATAATCTCTCGTCTTATTTCAATTTGAGCAAAAATCGTGGCATAATTATTGATAATGGTAATTTAATTCCAATTTGTGATTATGGTCACACAAATTTATCTCCCCCGAACGTGTATATGGTTATGGCTCATATACGACAGATATACAAGACTATATAGTCTTATATACGTATATCTGTCGTATATGACCCATAAAAACTGAAAGACTATATAGTCTGGTATATCTGCCGTATATGACCCATAACCATATACACGTTTTTCGACATGATCCTCTCGGCCAACATGTCTCTTAGGTGAAGAATAAACTAATACTAAGTAGATTTCATAATAAAAACTTTTTGTCATGAAATCTACTTAGTATTAGTTTATTCTTCACCCAAGAGACATGTTGGCCGAGAGGTTTGAGTGAGGTGACAGAAGTTGCAACAATTATTAGACAGGATACAGATAATTATATCCATGCATTATTTTGCCGACATAAATTCATTTTTTTTTATATTCAGTTCCAGCTTACACCAGATTATTCCTGGAGATAGTAGTCCCGGTTCCTGCACTACTACCAGTAAATCGCGGAATATACATGAATGATCAGAATTTGAGAACAGAGCAACTGATATCACCTACAAGGTCCTACCCCAGAAGAGAGCAAATTGCTCCCACCAGGGTTCGAACCCACACTGCAGGTCTCCAGCTGGATTTTAAGTTTTCTCCTTTGCCATCCAACTATGCCCACAGTCAGTTGGATAAATAATAAAGAGGAGATAAGCAGGGCAAGTTACTGTGTTAGTATGGGTTTGAGTCTTGGCTAAGTTTATAAGTTGGTTAACACATTTGATAAATACTTAAAAGTGTTTATAATTTAATTATTTATAAGGTAAAATCAATCAAAATCCATAGATTGATCAACTTATAAGCAAATTTAATTTGACTAAGTTTTTTTATTATCTTATCCTTAATATTGTTCTAATTCTTAAAATGTTTTTTCCAAGACAAAACAAGAACTTCATCTTTGCTCCATATCCATCGTTCCTCATTTTCTTCACAAAGATTTCTAATTTATGTACTTTTTTGTAAAGATAATAAGGATGTTTTAGTTGTTTTAACAAAAGAACAACTTATTCGTACTATCTTACTACCAAACACATCAATGTTTATTAGTAAGAGTTTCAACATTTTTGTAAACTGTCTGTGTATCAATCAATTTCAATATTTAAATTTAGCACTTAAAGTTAATAAGTTATTTTCAGTTAATTAGCCAACAAATCAGAAGTTCCAGTTACGAGATTTGGGTATGAAAAAGTTCCGATTAGGGACTACTTCCCCCCCTAGTTGATCCTTACGTTAGACAAATTCGGATTAATCAGGATCTCAACGCTAGTATCGAATACGGGACGTGGGCGGAGTTGTTCAAAATTCACGTCATCTCACATCAAGCCCTCCATCACATAAATCCTTCCGCTACCCCTACTCCCGTTGAGGATCCTCAGTTATGGATTACTCTTGATGCTACTATCCTTCAGTGGATTTATTCCACTATTTCTACCGACCTTTTACAGACGATTATTGAGCCGGACACTGTGGCTATGAAATACATGGAATAGATTGCGTGATATATTCCAAGATAACCAACATTCCCGCGTTGTCACCCTTGAGTAGGAATTTCCCCAAGTTAGCGTGGAAGATTTCCCGAATGTTTCAACTTATTGTAAACGGCTCAAGGAATTAGCAGACCAACTCCGTAACGTTGGAGCGCCCGTTATCAATAATCGTCTTGTTCTATAAATGGTTGCAGGCCTATAATTGCGTGGGGACTCTCCTCCGTCAAAGTAATCTACTTCCGCCTTTTTATCAAGCCCATTCGATGCTCACGTTAGAAGAAGTCGGTTTAGCCAAAAAGGCGGCTACCGACGCTAGTCCCGTGGTCATGATGACGTCTTCAGCTAATTCTCAAGGTTTTGTTGATAATTCGTGCCAAAACCGTGCTCACGGTGGAGGCAAGAAAAATCGGAAAAATAATGGCAAAAATTGCGGTGGCAATCGTGGTGGTTTCGGTGGTGGTGGTGGGGGCAGCCAAAACAATGACAGTGGGCCGCAGGCCAGCTGGTCCCAACCATGGGCCCCATGGCAGTGGGCCTGGGCCGGTGGCCCAACGACCCATATTTTCCAACTTCTCCAGCTCCTGGATAGTGGGCTGCCCAGCATTCCTTCCCGCCCAATTCGACATGATCTAGTGGCTTCCGCAACAACGCTGGGTCGGGGTAGCAAGCAGGTGTGCTTGAGCCTCGGCCTCCACAGGCCCATCATGATGCGGGCCCACCCCAACCAACATTGAAGTCGCAAATGCATACACTTGGATTGAATCTTCCAGACGCAAATTGGTTCATGGACACCGGCGCTACTTCTCACATGATGTCCGACCAAGGTACTCTCTCGTCTTATTCCAATTTGAGCAACAATCGTGGCATACTTGTTGGTAATGACAACTCAATTCCAATTCGTGGTTACAGTCATAATGTTGTGTCTCCCCCCCACCCCCTATCCACCTCTTGTCTTAAAAAATACCCTTCATGCCCATAACTTAATTAAAAATTTGGTGTCTGCTCGTAAATTCACCACCAATAATTGGGTTTCTATTGATTTTGATCCTTTTGAGTTTTCTGTGAAGGATTTCAAGATGGGGATACCTCTCATGAGATGTGATCGTAGGGGAGATCTTTCTCATATCACGCCCGCATCCAGTCTCTCGAGTCAAGCCTTGCCATCTACTTTTGCAACTCTAGCTCCTTCCTTGTGGCATGCACGTTTGGGTCACCCTGGGTCATCCATTATTTTTTGCTTGCATAATAATAATTTTATTTCTTGTGAGGGTACGTGTAGTACTCCAATTTGTCAATCCTGTCCTTTAGCAAAACATGTTAGATTACCATTTGTAGCCTCTATTTCTCGTACTTTAATGCCATTTGATATTATTCATAGTGATTTATGGACATCTCACGTTTTAAGTTCTGTAGGCCATCGTTATTATGTTATATTTTTGGATGATTATTCTAATTTTTATTGTCCTTTCCGTTGGCAAAAAAATTCCATATTTTTCCACATTCTTAAAATTTAGAGCATTCATCCGTACCCAATTCGATTGGGAAATAAAAAAAATTCAATGTGATAATGAAAAAGAATATGATAATGGGTTGTTTCGGGATTTTTGTGATACCAATTGCATAGTTTTTCATTTCTCTTGCCCTCATACTTCCTCACAAAATGGGAAAGCCAAACGAAAAATTTATACCATTAATAATATTGTCCGAACTTTATTCGTCTATGCTTCCGTACCCCCTTCCTTTTGTCGTCATGCTCTACAAATGACTACTTATCTTCTTAACATACTTCCTACTAAATGTTTGACATATTCCTCCCCTCTTCAAATCTTATAAAATAAGACTCCTTCATATTCACATCTTAGGGTCTTTGAGTGCTTATCTTATCCACTATTCCCATCAACTACAATTAACAAACTTCAAGCCCGTTCTACCCCTTGTGTGTTTTTGGGTTATCCATCTAATCATCGTGGTTACAAGTGTTTTGATTTATCATCTAATAAAATCATCATTAGTCGCCATGTTATTTTTCGATGAAACCCAATTTTCGTTTGCAAAAGTAAGTAGTCCCGGGTCTAGTTCATATAATTTTTTAGATGACGATGTCTCCCCATATATTATCCACCATTTATTGAACTTGTCCCGCACCCAAAATCCACCAGCGGACCCACTGCCGGCTGGACCTCCAGTACCGTCGCATCTGCCAGCCCTCCCGTCACGGGTCCAAAGAATCGGGCCGAATATCCAGCCCGAGTTCGCGCCCTCGCTCTCGCTCTCGGTCCACTCTCCGGCTTCGACTTCCAAGTATTGGGCAAGCAGTCCACCGCTCGTTGGCCGTCCGTCACCCCTCCGAGTTTTTCCCAAAATCCATCCAATTCTCCTTCGAGTCACAGACCGGTCACTCGTAGTCAACATTGTATTTTTAAACTAAAAGACATTTTAATCTAACTTCTAATGTTCTTAAATCCCCCTACCCCGTAACCCAATGTCCGCATTAAATGACCCGAATTAGAAATTGGCTATGAACGACGAATATGATGCTCTTATTGAAAATAAGACGTGGGAGTTGGTACTCCGTCCTTCTGGTGTTAATATTATTCGATCTATGTGAATTTTTACTCATAAGAATAATTCTGATGGTTCTTTTGCGAGGCATAAGCCTCGTCTTGTAGGTGATGGTAAGACTCAGCAGGTTGGCGTGGATTATGGTGAGACGTTTAGTCCGGTGGTCAAACCGGCTACCATTCACACTGTTCTCAGTCTGGCTCTTTCGAAAGCATGACCCATTCATCAGTTAGATGTGAAGAATGCTTTCTTACATGGTGATCTTAAGGAGACCGTTTACATGCATCAACCCTTGGATTTTCGAGACCCCAAATATCCTCATCATGTCTGTTTATTGAAGAAGTCCTTGTATGGGCTTAAGCAGGCCCCACGGGCTTGGTATAAGAGATTTACAGACTATGTTTCGACTATTGGATTTTCTCACAGCATGTCTGATAATTCGTTGTTCATATATCGTCGTGGTATTTCCCTGATAATTCGTTTTAGTGTAAACTTATCATAATTGAAGAATTCTTGTATAAGTGTAATTATGATTTATTGTTATAATAGGAATATGACTTTTCATTTATTGTTATAGTAGGAATAAAATTTTTCATAATTAGATATTGTATATTGTATATAAATACCTCTAGAATAATCAAGGTATTATTTCTTTCCGTTTATTAGTAAGAGTTTCTAACATTTTTATAACACTTAACTGTCTGTGTATCAATCAATTTCAATACTTAAATTTAGCACTTAAAGTTAATAAGTTATTTTCAGTTAATTAGCCAATCAAATCAGAAGTTCCAGTTACGAGATTTGGGTATGAAAAAGTTCCTATTAGGGACTACTTCCCCCTAAGTGATCCTTATGTTACACAAATTCGGATTAATTAGGATCTCAATGCTAGTATCGAATACGAGGTAAAAGATTAAAAATAAAAAAATTTCTAGAAAGCAAGATCGACAAATCAACTAATACTCATTTTTGGGAATGATATCTGAAGATGAAAATTATATTATGGAAATATGGTCCAATTTACTCCTCTACTCTTGAATACTATCTACATTTAACACCTATTATACTATCGGAATAATAACCGATTGGTAATAGATTCAAATCCTACTTAGAGAGATTTAATTGATTCTATACTGTTAGCAAAGTTCTCAAAATCACCCCAGCCCTAAAGAAAATTCCCAAATCCCTATTATTTAATACCCACAAAATCAAAAGATGACTACAACTTCACTAATGAATTCACACACACTTCAATTTTTTTTTAGAAGAATTACGATAAATTTGTGGGAAATTTTTAATTTTTGAAACTTGTTTCCCTCTTCTATTAATTATTTGAACAAAAATAGAAGTTTCAAAAGGAATAAGAAAACAAGAAAATTATTCTGAAAAGAGGTGAATCTTGAATGATTTTTACCTTTTTTGGTGGGTTAAATTAGAGGAACCCCACAATGATTAAGAAACTAATTTCCAAAAGATGCATGCTTAGCACTTTGTCTAATTATTTGACAGTTTCTTCCACTTAAGAGATGAGGGATCCTTTTCTTATTTTTTATATTGATGTTGTGCATAAACATTGAGTTTAATTTCTATATATTTTTGGTAAGTTTTTATACATTTACAATACAAAAAAAATCACTATTAGGTCACTAAATATCCTTTATAGAAAACTTTCTATAATAAACATAGATATGTAACCTAAAACGCGATTAATTAAATTACTTGTTGCAGACAAGTAAAATTATGTGAAAAGATTAATAATCTTTTACATTGTAAGTGTATATAAAATAAACCAATTCAATTTTTGTGCTCTCGGAACTAATTAATGTCCGTGAATATTTCATTTATATATGATAACAATTAGTTAGTGAAATTGCAGCCATTTTTTATTTGGAAAATTTGGAATTTCCGTTACGGGGGGTAATTTAAAAAACTTTACTAATGGTAGGGATAAATTTGTTTTCAATAATATAACGATAAATTAAATATAGATAATATTCGAAAGAAACAGTAGCGGATCCAATGCATTAGCTACGGATTTCCAGAAACCAATTAGTTTTTGTTCATATTCTGAATGTGTTAAATAAATTATTAAATATTTATAAATTTTGTTCGTAATCTGAATATGTGTTAAATAAATTATTAAATATCATTCTAAAGTAATATGACATTATTGTAGGAACTTATAAACTTTAAACTCTGAATTCGCCTCTAAAAAAAAAAGGTAAATTTGACCCTTTGCTCCATTACTATTATGCAACTTTTTCTTTTAGAGAACAAAGATCTCTAGTGATGTTATCAAGAATCCATAAAATCAATAATGCACTATTAATTGTGGTTAAGACTTGTTTTTTTGTTAACTTTAATGATAAACCCTTCACGGATAGAAAAGTACTGGCTTAATGGAGTGGCTTACATGAATAAATTTTAATAAAAGACCTTAAATTTATACAACCAATTTTATATGTATTCTTATTCAACTAATCCCATTAAAGATTATTTATTTTTTTCTTTTGGGGAAGGGGACATGAGAAAAAAGTATGCAAAAATATTATTTTTGGTCCCTATGGTATTGGTTAGTTTTATTTTGATCTTCTGATTTATGATTCAATATATTTAATATTTAATTAATTAAAATATGTGTTATTGATTCCTTTGTACTTGAAATATGTTATCTTTAAATTATTTTACAATTATATTATCCTCATATATGGAGTACTCATACAAGCTTAACATAACACATTGATCGTTAAATGGTGAAACAGTTAGCTCCCGTTTATCCATTACCAAATTTTTAATGTTTTTTCCAGAAAAATAAAATAATTTAAAACTGCGTTTGGTTATATATTGAACTGATTTTAAAAAATAATTGAAGAGGAGTTTCAAGTTTGAAAAATTAATTTTAGCCGTTTTTTCAAGTGATCTTTTTGTCACTCTCATAATTTTAATTTTTTTATCAAGTTAAATGTATACCAACCACAAGTCGGTTTCTAGATACCCTTTTCAACTTTTTTTTTTCCCAGATACAACTCTTCTTCAAATATAACATTTTTAATGTCCAAATGCCTACTTAATTATTTTGAGAAATTGTGAATATTCACAAATAAAGAAATCTAAAGCGCATATTTCAAGTACTTAGAAATATAATGTGCTTAATTGAATGTCACAAAAATTAAAATTAGAATTGACCAATAATTCACGGATAAAAAGCGATACTAGCCCTAAAGTAATTGAAGGATTCTTGAAGCTATAAATAGATGAATCATTGCATTGTAAGTATTACCCAAAAAAAGAGAGAGAGAGAAAATATACTAAAGCTTTCTTATATCATGAGTAAAGAAACAAATGTTGAGGCAAGAATAAATGAAGAAAAAACCAAGAATCTCAAAGCCCAAGCAGATATGTGGAAGTATGTGTTTGGTTTCACAGAAATGGCTGTGATTAAATGTGCCATTGAGTTGGGAATTGCTGATTTTTTGGAAAGAAATCAAGAACCTGTTAGCCTAAACCAATTATCTGTTGCACTTGGTTGTTGCTCTTCTTCCCTCTATCGTATCCTAAGGTATGATTAAATAGTTTGTAATTTGTTAACACCCCCAATTTATGTGACGGTGTTTAGCTTAACATAAAGTTTAGAGAAAGAAAATTTATATTTGAAATTTGTGGCATAAAACAAGTAGTACTAATTAATAAGTAGTCAATTTATGTGGCCGTAAGATCATCTCATTGAGGGATCATCGAAGGTTATAGTGAAGTGGTAAGTACTAAGTACTCATCCATGCATTCTTAACCAAAAATCTCTGGTTCAAGTCTTGAGTATGAAGTTGTCTTTAGTAGAAAATGATTTACCTCCCAAGTCCCAATGCAGGACTTCAAAACCTCTCTATAATATCATCATTTGTTCGAATTAGATGCTATAGCAAAACGATGTTATAGAGAATATACGGTCTATAACATTAGAGATGAAACATCAGTTCTAAAAAAAACTTGATTATTATAGTAAAATATTGTTATATAAGTGATAGTTGTTATAGAGAAATATGATTGTATACATATATGTTCTAAAATAAGAATGTTAATGATACGTACATACCTATATGTCTAAACACCGTTTTTTATAGGTTCTTGATCAACCGTGGAATATTCAAGGAGACGGTAACCAAAAACGGCGAAACCAGCTATGTTCAAACACCCCTTTCCCGCCTTCTCATTAAAGAAGGCGGAAATAGCATGGCTGCTTTCGTGCTATTTGAAAGCAGCCCGGTGATGATAGCACCGTGGCACAATCTTAGCGCACGTATTTCGTCAAAGGAGAATAACACGCCAGCATTTGATGCAGCGCACGGTAAGGATATTTGGAAGTATGGGGAAGCTGATCCCGGACACAGCAACCTCCTAAATAACGCGATGGCGTGCGACGCAAGGGTGACCGTATCAGCCATTATCGACTGTTGCCCTGAGATATTCGAGGGGATCGACACATTGGTGGATGTTGGTGGTGGTGATGGCACAGCTCTTAGACTATTGGTGGAGGCTTTTCCTTGCATTAAAGGGATTAATTGTGATCTCCCACATGTTGCCTCAGTTGCTCCTCATTCTAACGGTGTTTTACATGTTGGAGGTGACATGTTTAACTATGTTCCCAAAGCTGACGCTGCTTTCCTCAAGGTAAGTGGATACTCTCTCCGTCAAAATTTATATGATATAGTTTGAATAGACACAAAATTTAATAAATTAAAGAAGATTTTTGAATCTTGTGATCTAAAACAAGCTAAAGATATTTGTGCGGTTATAGATCATCTCATTAAGCGTAAAAGATAAAGTTTAAAGTTAAATTATTGTCAAATAAGTAAATGTGTCATTCTTTTTTTATACTGACTAAAAAGAAAAGTATATCATATAAATTGGGACATATAGAGTATTTAATATAGTATTTATTTTAATGAATTGAATTTGTTTTAAAATATTTGTAAAGAAAGTATTTTTCTTATAACCGTGGTGTCCGGTTAGCTTGTGCATACCTTGACTGATTTTACGGAATATTGCTTCTCATCAACATGATTGTGGATAACTCTGTCCACCAAAACTTGAACAAATAGAAAAATATTACCTAATATTTGAGTTTTCTAAATATATTCTTATAATGCCCCAACTAGTGGAGTGTAATTCAGTGAAACCTTTAAAGGAGATATAAAGGACAGTTTAGATAATGATTTAAGGTTGTTGTATGTCTTTTTTAAAAATTGTATAAAATCTTAAAAAACATATAATATTGGAAAGAAACACTGTAGTGTTAGTACATAGGTGTAAGCTCCCTTCAATTAATATAGAATAGTTCTCAAGTTGGTACTTTAATTTGGAAAAAGAATTTTTGGGGTACGATTTTTTTAAAATTTATAAATTTTGAACACTGTACTAATAGCTAGCTTCTCAAGAGGTACAATACTAATTATATATATCAATTCTTACATTTTGAACAAGCTCTTGTATTCTCTTAATCTCTTTATAAGAGTTTCATATGTAGTGTTGTTTCGGAAATATATGCTGTCCAATAATTATATTTCCTTAAAGTGCTCTAAACTTTTATAATTCCATTACTTAATGATGTTTCTATCAACCTTTCACTACTAAAAATAATACAAATTTCATATAGACGTCCCGTCAAAAATTGGCTCGTCCGTAAGATATTTCCGACAAAAAATTCGTCGAAAATGTTTTTGATGAGTCAATTTCTGACGGATTTCATCGGAAATTCGCTTTTTCTTAGTAGTGTTTTTAATTTACATAATCTCACATTTGTTGAATGTATTATATTAGTGGGTTTTGCATGACTGGGGAGATGAAGAATGCATACAAATCTTAACAAAGTGTAGAGAAGCAATTCCAAAAGACAAAGGAAAAGTGATAATAATGGAGGCTGTGATTGGTGAAAAAGAAGAAATTAAAGGAAATGAGAAGCTTAAGGATGTGGCTTTAATGTTAGATATGGTGATGATGGCTCACACAAGCAATGGAAAAGAGAGAACTGCTAAAGAATGGGCTTATGTTTTGAATGCAGCTGGATTTAGTAGACACACTATCAGTCACATTAATGCTGTTCAATCTGTTATTCAAGCTTACCCCTCTTGATTATTATTATTTCGGATTCAGAATTTCAACTCTATGAATTTAAGTTTTAAGGTTCTTAATATTAAATATGTTGTATTTTAAAAAAATTATGAATCAAAACTTGTTATTTGTTGTAATTTTAAATAAGTTTTACGTATGAATTACATTCCACATCGAAAGTACTAAACTATTGGGTTCAGATGAATCTGATCGTGACTCATCTACATTCTCTTATTAAAAAAGAGAGACAAAAAATAACTTGAAAATGTTGATGTGTGATTTTAATCCAAATCTTAAAAGACACAGAATGAAAGTGTTGTGAAGATGTATTAGTCTCTTATTTTTGTTTTATTTTATGTCCAGTGTTACAATATCTTAAAAAGAAGGAAACCTTGAGCGCATACCATAGTGATAATCCTTAAACTATGATGGTAAGAGAGTGTCATTAAAGATAATAAGAAAAAATTTAAACTTAATTTCATTAATTTTTTTTTTAAATATATATGGTGTCATTCTCTTTTTAATAAATTCAAAAGAAGAAAAATTGTCGTATAGATGGTGTGTTTGATATGATTGAAAACATTAAATGTCTTCTATCTTTTTCATATTTGATTCATCAAAATATTAAATAACATTCCTAATGTAAGTATGAAAAACAAAGTTCCCTATATATGTAGCACTGCTTATCTTGAATGATATCCAAACAAAATTTTCCCTTTATATGTATCTATCTTGAACAGAAGACAACGAATGGTATCAAAGTCATTAGATGTTGATAATAATGTCATTTATTGATAAAAACAATTTATTTGAATAGGAATTTAGATATTTATTTATACAAGAAAGTTATTATTCTCTTTTTCTTTTATTTTTTCTTCAAATAAAATAATTTCCTAGTTTAAAGTAACTGAAAATTTACAAAGTAAGAATTTGAGTTATTTAAACAAATTGTATAAAACTTTTACATCATCTGTGTAGTTTAGTTTATGATAGTTACTACTATTTTTATCGAGTTACCAATTGAGATCTACTATAAATAGTTATTAGTGACTTAATTATATAAATATATTTTATACCATAAGCTTAAACTCATAAAATCTTTATGGACAAAATGATTAAATAGGTCCTTAGGTTTATGATATATTGAAAATAATCTCTTAAATATATTCTCGAGCAATTTTGGTTCATCGAGTTTGTCAAAAGTGCGAACTTTTTATCTAAGTAAAAATATTCAGTAATTCTATTATTAGATTTAGTGATAATTACAAAAAAGAAAAATAATTTGACAGCACTCACATGTGAAGGTGTAGTTTTTATATTTTTTGTATTTTGTATTTATTCCTCGTGTTTGGTGTAATTTCCGCCCTTTTTTTGTTTGTTTCTGATGATTGGTGTACTTTTTGATATTTGACAAGACTCATGATGTTTCTAATTATACTTATTTTTCTAACAATTTTAATTAAATCTAATAGTCAATATTTATTAAGTATTTGATGAAAACTAAAAATATTTGCTCTTGATTGTAAATTTAAAGAATGAGACTCGAGAGTAACCATTTTGTCTTTTTTTTTCCTTCAATTATATGAATTACAATTTGATTTTGAAGAAGTGGAGATACTGAAAAGGAAAAATCGTCTAGCTAGAAGAAGAAGAAGATGTCTACAGAAGTACACTCTTCTTTAATCTCTGCATCACAAGATGAAAACAATTTGTAAGAGCTAATAATCCTCCAATCTTTTATACTGATTGAGTTTTCATTTGTTTGTCTTTAATCCTTCAATTTGTTAAATACTTGTTCCATGTTTTGTGATATTACTGGTTGTGTAATTGGTCATTTATTAAAAAGAGAAATAGTATTTCCCCCGTCTCAATTTACGTGATACTTTTTGCTTTTAGAGAATCAATGTGATTAAACTTTGAAGCTAAATTGGATTAGATTAACTCAATATTTTAAAATTAATGCTAAATTGATAAAAGATTAATGCTAAATTGATATGATCAAACAAGGACGATTTTTGTGTGCCAATTGTTCCTCATTGATAAAAAAGAGAAATAGTAATGATCTTTGTAGACTCAATGGGCTGTCCCACCTAATAGGGTAGTCTTTTGGGTTGGGATCTCCGGTTCACTCTATAACATTGTCCATGAGGAATTTCCTAGTGGTTGAAGAGCTGGAGTAACTGTTGGTCTACTCTATGGTACTTTATAAAACAGTACGGGAAGTAATAATTATTACAAATGTTCGAAAGGATGTATAAATGGTCAATCTTCAAAACTGCCGCAAGTGTATTGTGTCTTGAATCTTGATCACTTTGCAAAGCCAATGTTGAGAACTGCCGCAAGCTTGTTGTGTCTTGAATCTTGATATCCTGAAATCAAGAAACAACTAAATCTGGATGGTTACAACGTTGTGTGTTGAGTCGAGGATAGCCCTCTATCCTTAAGACAAGATTGCCCCGTATATATGCTTTTACGTTAGCGGGCAATAGTCTCCCAAGATAAAACAACACTATAATCTCAACACTACAAAGCCAATAGGTTGAGCCTGTCGAAGAAAACAAATATGACTCGACTTGCTGAAGATATGGAATAGGAAGGAAGAGTTTCTCTCTACTCTTCTATTTTGTCTCTGTGTATATAGTGTGTCTCTGTAGTGTATATCTTGTGTATATGTGATGGTTTGCTCACTGTTTTCCAGTCACGAATTGCACAGATTTTTGCCTCTGTTTTGGACAGATTTCGGCCACTGTTTTGTGCTCTTTTGTGACTGAAAAACGTTGCTGTTTTCGTGTGTTTTCAGTGCTGTTTTGCAGTGCGTTTTCTGCCTGTTTTTCGTCCTGTTTTTGGTGTCTGTTTTCAGCTTGTTTCTTTCTATTTTCTGCTGCTGAATTGAGCTAAAGGAGGCTC
Source organism: Anisodus tanguticus (assembly GCA_034509755.1). Taxonomy (NCBI): domain Eukaryota; kingdom Viridiplantae; phylum Streptophyta; class Magnoliopsida; order Solanales; family Solanaceae; genus Anisodus; species Anisodus tanguticus. The sequence continues at coordinate 2,031,875 of CM067558.1, forward strand.
AATATATAGCAAGGAGAAGGGGCTGTACAACTGCCCAAAACATGGCTGTTAATGGCCATTATGAGGCCATTAAAACAGCCAAGTAAAGGCAGTAAATGGCCATCAAGAGGCCGATTTAAGGTTGTTCATGGCCAAGTAATGGACTGTTAATGGAGGAGTTAATCAGCCAAGTAATGGCTGATTAATGCCTCAAAAAACAGTCCCAACGGTAGGCTTCCTGCCTTCCGTCACCTTCCCAGAAACTCTGGGGACCAAACTCGTAAATATTGAAACTTCGGGGACCAAATCGTACATATGAAAGAATTCGGTCCAAAGCTGTACATATGAAACTTCGGGGATCAAACCGTACATTTGGCGAGTTCTCTGGTCCAAAAAGATAATATCAGAAAGGCCCACAGCCCACAGCCCGTGAACCCGAAAGCCCGGAGCCCGGAGCCCGGAACAGGTCGGGACGGGCGGGCGGCGGCGGCGCGCGTGTGGGCTTAGCCTTGAACCCAAGCACATCTAGGTCTTCCCTCCTTTAAACACATGGGATACCCCTTGGGGTCCCAAACCCTTTACCAATTTGAGACTTATATATAGAGCAATTCTTCCTATTCCCACCGATGTGGTAGATTTGTCCCACACCACATTTTCATGCCTCAAACACCTTACTTCGTGGACCAATATCTCTTTCATTTCTCAACGAAATTAGACGATTCTTGGCCCTACGGTCATCTACTCACTTCGTAGATCATGCATGTGTAAAGAGACAAGGTCTCCAACATACGGAACACTAGTGTTTAATTCATCAAAGATGGGTGGACGCATCTCCCCGCCAAAGGCTAATTTCCAACAGTAACAACACTAGGTAAATTCCTCCAATCTAATAGGTTAGTCTTTTGGGTTGGGAACTCCAGTTCATTCCTAGTAGATGCGACACTAGGTGAGTTCCTCCAATCTAACTAAGCCTTGACGGGTAGAGTTATCCAGTACTTGTGCTGATAGCATCTACCGTACATAGTTAATTGATCAAGGTGTGCTCAGGTTGATTCAGATGCAATTGTAATAAAAAATGATAGTTTGCAAGGGTGCTATTGTTATTCTTGATCAACTGAAAGAAAATATTATTCTGTTTGTCTCAATTTATGTGGGGATGTATGATTGGACACATAGTTAAATGAAAAAAAATAAGACTTTCAAAACTTATGGTTTAAAACAAACCATAGATATTTGTATGACTATAAATCATTTCGTTAAGGGTAAAATGAGAAATTTAAAGTTAAATTATTTTACATACAGCAATATGTCATTCTTTTTGGGACAACCTAAAAAGGAAAGTATGCCACGTAAAATGTGACGGAGGGAGTTGGTGATTTCTTCCCATGTTCTCCGGTACTAAATTTATTGGGACGTCGCCAACTAGCTTGTAATGAAATGGGCTTAAATAGAATAGCATGGATACAGTTGACTCATATAGTCTATCCCATGAGCAACTTCCAAATATTGAATGATTTTCTTATAATTCTCTAAGTGACTATAATGATCTTTTAAGTTGGAACCTAGACATTAAGAAGGCTGTAATTTGTGAGAGTATCCTTAACGGATGGAATACATTAAAGGAATGGAGAGGTGAAGTTAGGATGATATACAGGTTGTGTGTAAGCAAAGTAGAGATATCTCTAGGAAACCATATGACTATTCAAGTTAAATCCAGAGAGTTAACAATAATACTTCAGCTTCTCTTGCTAATAACTAGTTATGCTGCTTGTCCAACTGTAGGTTTGTGGACGTACTGCATGAAGCACCTCTATCCGGTCATAGGAAGCTTACGAGCCTTATTGGGAGTATTTTCTACTGTTTCTTATTGGCAAGTATTAGTTCATGAATTCTGTGGGGCTGTAACAATTAGGTGATCTAATTAGGACGAATTCTAGGCAGGCTTTGCTATTTTGGCGCTGGGAACTACATGGATATTTCACCCTATAAAACGATTAGTGTTCCCACTTCTTTGCAGTTGTAATGTTTCCCTCCTTGTTGTCACAGGTGCGCTATGACGTCAATTCCTTTGCTTTCTGCAAATCATAAGATTTAAATCTCATGTACTTCATTGTATTTTTCCAGCATGTGACTCCCCTCTATAGTTCTATGCCTAAAACAAAAGTGTTTGATATCTGTAGGCATTTTTCAGCAATATTTGGTCTATCAAGTTAAGAAAATACGGTTACAGGTCAGTATTTCTTCTATATTTCATGATAAAAACACGTATCGAGCCCAACGAGCTTGGGATCGAGGTTTTGTTGTTGAAATGATCATTACTGATAAAAATTATTTTTTCAGTATATAGCTTGAGATGAAAGTTATTAGGCAAAAACAACACTAGAAGGGCAATATCAAGCTTCCTTAGTTATATATCAATATATTACCTCATCGGATATATTTTCAGCCATACCTTGCCCTTTTCCTCTCCCTTCTCTTGTGACATGTGCACAGAAGAAAACAACAACAACAACATACCCAGTGTAATCCCTCTACAGAAGAAAGCATGGAGTTAAAAATCTCTCCTTATTTAACTTGATATAGATCATCTACTTGTGAGGTCTTCTGCATATTAAATGATGTCATGGTGCGAAAACAATCATATTATTCAAGTGGCTTTCATTAATCCTTAGTATGCACTTTGCGCGGGGTCCAAAGTGGTGGGTACTAGTAAGCTGGAGAAACAGATCAGTATAGTAGAAGAACCTGATATACAAACAGTATGGAACTAAAAGTTTCCCAAATAAGGTAGAGTATAATCTCACTGGAAGCAAATTGTAGGAGGGCCGAAGACCTTGAGAATGGATCAAGGAAATCATGAAGTGTACTTTTTAGCACTTAGTTGCTTCGAAGGTTGGTTTCGATAAGCAGAGGGAAGAGTTGAGTCGGATATGGATTTCATTATTTGGTTAGTTTGTTTCCTTCTCCTTTCTATCCTGGGGGTACAAAGAAAGGTAGTTGGAAACTTGTCTGCACTACAATTTAGATACATTCTCAGAGTTCTTGGTATCTTCCGTTTGGTGAATGGGAGACTTCTGGTAGCACTACTTGGATGGGAATTAGATTTTACTGATATATTTCAGCTATTAAGATAGATAATTGCCCATCTTCATTTAAGTGTTCCTATCATTCAAAATCATATGTTTGATACACGACAATTTCTGAGGTTTGCAATAATATGAACTTTAATTTTGTAGGGGTACTATATTTTCAGCCAGATACTGAAGCATATTATTAGCCTACCATTTGCTACAATCGCATATGGTATGCATTACCTGGTTCTCTAGTTTATGTGTCAGTCTTTTCTTTGTACTGTCCTTTTTCTTAATTAGTTTTGATGATCCCTACTGCAAATCTGTGGTCAAAACAAATCTTGCTACTAGTATTCAACTATTTTCTTTTTGTAATGGTGGTGTCCGGGCCAGCATGTACACACCTCGACTATTCCACCGGGTGCTTGCTACCTCCCAACAACACAGATGTCGGGTAACTCTGCCTATCAAGATTAGGCAGATGAGATGAAATCACCTAGCATGCTAACTAATCTGCTATAAGTGAATTTCATCTCTGTTATTTTCTTACGGAATCACAATTGTTTTCTATGTATGATCTGTTAATTTGCCCACGGGATCCGGTTTTGGACCTTCTCAACCCTCCACTACAACTCCCAGAAAAGGGAAAAAGGAAAGCTGAGTAACTCTGAGTGAGAAGTAATTAACAAACTCTGAGCTTAAAAGATAACATTCATGAGATCAAAATGTGTGCATGAAACAAGCTAAGGTCATATTTTTCCCTTTTTTAAAGAAAAGCTTTACTGCTGTAATTTCTTGTCAGATTCTTCTGTTACCTGAATAATAATACTACTAGATTAATTCTAAGTTGCTTTCGTAATTGTTTAAAAAAAAAATTAAGAATCCATTCTTCTTTTGTTTGTTTAAAATGCATATCCATCTGAAACACTTCAATTACTGGAACCGCTGCGATGCTGCTTGTCATGGTTTGGGATCCACATATTGTTGGTTACAAAGGTGCAGGAAACGGAAATTACAAGTAACTGCTAAGTAATACAAGAACTTAAATTACAATTCAACAACAAACTGAAATTACAATAATCTTGAGCAAGAAACTGGAACTGTTTTTGTGTATGTTGAGTCGAGTGTTTGCACTCTGTCTTTAAGACAATATTGCCCCGTATGTATCATTTATACGTCCTGGACAATTGTCTCCCAAGATAAAACAGCAAGGAACAATTGAGCAAAGGAAACTCAAGTGTTACCGTGAAGAATTTTGAGTAATGAAATGATGCTGGAAGTTGTAGGAAGAATTCTTTGTTTCTGTTTTTCGTTTAGTGTAAAGTGTGCTCAACAATGGTGACAAGGGCGTCTTTATATAGGGTGAAGGAGAGGCTGATGAACTGCCTCCATAAGTGTCATTACTGGCCAAGTAATGGCAATTATGGAGGTAGTAATTCCTCCAAAATAAATGGTGAAGATGTGCAATGGATTAGCCGTTTAGTAAGAGTAATTCAGCCAAAATAAATGGCTGAATTGAGTGCTGGACGTTCTGATCTCTGCCCGTGAACTCGGAACCGGACGGGCGGCGGCGCGCATGTGGGCTTTCCTCGAACCGAAGCACATCTAGGTTCTCCCTCCTTTAAACACATGGGATACCCCTTGGGGTCCCAAACCCCAAACCAATTTTGAGTCTTATAAACAAAACAATTCTTTCTTCCTCCACCGATGAGGGAGAATTGATCCCATACCACACTTTTCCATGCTTCAAACACCTCACTTCGTGGACCAATATCTCTTTCATTTCTCAATGAAATTTGACGATCCTTGGCCCTACGGTTATCTACGTACTTAGTAGATCATGCACGTGTGAAGAACCGGATTCTCCAACATGCGTAACACTAGTGTTTAAGCCGTTAAAGTTGGTCGGTCGCAACTCCCGCCAAAGGCAAATTTCCAACACATATTAGCATCCTCTCTATGTCGACACTACTCAGGTTTACATTCCAAGAAATTGGCCGCATCAATTTTCTTAGTTCAGTGCAGCTCCTTGCATAAAGAGACGTTTATTTAGCAACTTTCAGTATTTAAATGGTTCCTGGCGACTTTTTCCTTCTTACTTTGAGGATAATTTCTGATGTATTATGCATTAGTAAATTACTCCTTTATGAAGGTGTACTATGATACAGCTACCTATTAGCAAAACTTAAATGTTAAATCTAAGTTATGCTAGACACATTGCACCTAAGGGTGTGGCCTAGTGATCAATGAAGTGGGTTGAACACCATGAAGTCTCACGTTCAATTCCCAGCAAATACAAAAACACCAGGTGATTTTTACAGAGTTATATGGTAGTTGTTGCTGGTGGGAGGTGGCAGGTATCCTGTGGAATTAGTTGAGGTGCACGCAAGCTGGCCCAAACACCACGATAATCAACAACAACAACATACCCAGTGTAATCCTACAAAGTGGGGTATGGGGAGACACATTTAGGCAATCTAGCATTTTAAGTCAAAGAGTTGGTTTTGAGGAATTTTCTTATAAAAACCTTACCAAAATCTTTGAGATTTCAAGTTTGGAACAGAAGTTTGATGTGGAATAATAACTTTATTTACCGTCCATCGATATTTTATAGACTAGGAAAGTGAGACTCTCAAGGAATCTTATATGGGACTTTCTGGGAGCTTTTAAGTATTGTCTGGCGGGTTCTAACATGAAAAAGGTAAAGGAACTGATTCTGTCTAATTCTCATTTTAATCTGCTTTGTTTTGGAATAAGAATTAAAAAAAGAAGCATCTTAACTATACAAGCTGAAATATTCATTTCGTTATTTTCCAGAAAACTCTCACAAATGTACAGTGCATGTAATGAGGCAGACGGTATAATATAAGCTGCTGCAGTCTTCACTTTAGTTTAGAGATATTCACCTCAGGGACTGAAAGTAAATGAATGTGAATTTATAATAGAGACATTTTCCGGACTGGCACAGATGAAGAGTGTGATGAGGCAGAGGGTAAAATCTAAACTGCTGCCATTCTAGCTTTGGTTTAGAGAGATCCACTTCAAGGACTGAAAACAGTGAAGGTGGTTTTAATACATCAATATGTTCTGTTGACAAAAAAGAAGACCAAAAATGTCAGATTTTATATCCATTAGTATTTGGGCATTAAATGAACTTCGTGGATGCGGCACATGAACTTGGTCTTAGTTCCCCAAAAACAACCATCTAAATCCTTAAAGTTGTCATTCATGGGTGCGAGAAGAAAGAACTTGAAGGTTTCACTTGATAAGGTTCAAATTATTAAGACCTCATCTATATATATATATATATATATATATATATATCTGGTCGCATTTGTGTTCCTTAAGTGACGCATGGGCTATAGCAATGGTATTGAAGTTTATATGTTTATCCTTTGTAATGTTTCTAAAGCTTGCTTACTTCATTTTTGCAGGATCGTCATGCTGATGGAAGTAGTATGTGTTAGTTCTTTCATGACAGTCTATACACTCCTGCAGAATTGCTTGCTAGAGAGATGATGTTAAAACTTAAAGCCTCTTCATATTTGAGAAATGAAAATATTTTTTCTGGCTTTTAAATCACCTGTTAGAAATTCCAACCTGTTCTATATATATTATTAGAAAGTACTGATGCAAAATAAAGTCAATTAAACCTTCTACTCTCTGCAGGTTGTGTACACCAATACAATACATTGGATTCCCACCCTGATGTTTTAAAGTCACTTTATTCTCCACTTCAACCATCAAGTTCTCGGGAAGGTTTGAAGTACCTCTCAGGTTTACATTCTGATTATGGGGAGCATTTTGTCCAATAATTTGGTAACTGTTACTTTACCTTAAGGGCGTGTTTGGTAACCACTGTGTAATTAGTAATTACAGGGCCGTGTAATTACTAGTAATTGCACAACCTAGTAACTATACAATATTGTAATTATAATGACATGTTTGTTTGGCATAATGTAATTTTCAGTGTCATGTTTGGTTGCGTGTAATCACATAGTTGAATATTCTTTTATTTTAAATAAATCTAATTCTAAAAATTAAATGAACTTTTTCATATGAACATGTTAAGTTCAATAGCAACAACATACCACTGAAATCCCACAAAGTAGGGGTCTGGGGAGGGTAAAGTGTACCCGGACCTTACCCCTACCTTGGGAGGTAGAGAGACTGATTCCGGTACCCTCAGCACAAGGACAAGCAATTCAAAGAAGTATAAAAAATCATGGCAAAATACTGTAAAAGGGATGATAAACCTGTCTTAAAAAAAGTAGTTGTAACTATCACAAATTAATACGATAACCGGAGTCCAAGAAACAACAGATAGTAGTAAAAATCGAAGGACAAGAAACTACAAGAGTAATACTACAACTAATAGTATGAAAGGATAAGAAGGACAACGCTCAACGACCTACTAACCTTCTATCCTAATTTGTGTCCTCCATAACCTCCTATCTATGGTCATGTCCTCGGTATGTTGGACCTGCGCCATGTCCTGTCTAATCACCTCCTCTCCCCAATACTTCTTTGGCCTACCTCTACCTCACCTGAAATCGTTCATAGACAACCTCTCACACCTCCGCACCGGGCATCCGCATCTCCTTTGCACATGCCAGAATCATTTCAGTCTCGCTTCCCGCATCTTATCCTCCACCGAGGCCAATCCCACCTTGTCTAGGATATCTTCATTTCTAATTCTATCTCTCTTATTATGCCCATACATCCATCACAACATCCTCATTTCCGCAACTTTCATCTTCTAAACGTGAGAGTTCTTGACTGGTCAACACTCTGCCTCATACAACATAGTTGGTCTAACCACCACTCGGTAGAACTTGCTAAAATAAGTGGGAGGCCTTCACAGGAATAACCGATGCTAAAATAACAAATCTCAAATATCTTTTTGTGTTTCTCAAACCAACCGTTATATGAAACAGGATTGGTACTTTTATCATGTCATTGTGACTCTATCTTTATGGCCCTCAGATAGGACTTCTGAGAAGAGATGGAAGAAAGCTTCACTGCTTCTAGATTTTTTTTTTCCACCACTGCTTCTAGATGATACAAATGATAATCTTGCTAAGAGCCTTTTTTTGTACAGGTACCAGGACGGTGGTCGACTATCAGATCAGCAGATGGCGTTGTTGCAATATCAGCAAGAAAATATACACTTTTGGAGTGAGGAGGTACACGGTTATTAAAACCTCTGAGATCTTGCTGGCATGCACTTCCCAAACTTTTAAGGGTGGGGAGGGGGTAGAAACTGGACTTTGAGCTGCTCCAGTTTTATTAGTTGGTGAATCAAGTAGCTAATAGCACATAGAAGTGTGTGCGCGCGCACATATATATATATATATATATTGATAATCGTGGTATCCGGGCCAGCTTTCGCGCACATCGACTTATGTCACGATATACATGCCACCTCTCTCTATATATACTATATATTTATTGATAATCGTGGTATCCGGGCCAGCTTTCGCGCACCTCGACTTATACCACGATATACGTGCCACCTCCCACCAACAACATGTATCAAGTAACTTGGTCCACCAAGGTTAGAACAGATGGGAAGAAATCACTTAGTGTTTTGTCTCTGCTGGGAATTGAACCTCAGATCTCAGATGTTCAACCCACTTGATTGACCACTAGGCCACACCCTTGAATGCACATAGAATTATATTTATTGTAAGTTAGAGTCTCCTGCTTTTCTTGGAAAGGGTACATATCTAGATATTTATAGGTCTTTTGTCTCTTCAGGATGTATAACTCTTATGACCAAATGGATTTTAATCCTGATTGTTTCTTATGGAGCTTTTCTTTCTTTTCTCTGAATTAATTTAATCCCTTCTCTTCTAGATTCTTAGACTGCAAGAAACCTTAAGTAAATACGGAAGGTCTAATGATGGGAGTGCACCTCAGGTATGTCTGTCCTTATCAAAATTGTGTTGCTATTTCTGTATTATCTAGATAAAAAATCAGATGTACTTGGGCTGCATGGCGAGTTAATTATACATAAGATGAAAAAAAGGGCAGACCGGTGCACAAAGCATCTGCATTAGCAGGGTCCGGGGAAGGCCGCATCCAAAGAGGTGTGATGTAGACAGTCTACCCCAATGCAAGTATTAGTAGCTGCTTCCACGGCTCGAACCGTGACTTATAGGTCACATGCAAACAACTTTACCTTTCCTCTAAGGCTCCCTTTAATTATACATAAGATGTAAGAATAAAAATGGGAAAAAAAAGAATTAGGGAAACATGACCTTATAAGATCTTAGTGGAGGTACCATCTGTTTAAGATGATCATCCAGCTTTTCTGTCCTATTAGTTGGGGCGTTAAATCTTGGCCCTGATTCTATCATTTGATCACTCATGTAAGTGAGTTTTGACTAACCGAGCAATAGTATCTGGTAGCAACTGAAAGGGGAAAAAATAAAAAAGAAGAACTCATAGATGCTGAGAACAGTATTGCATACTAGTAGCACTCACATCTTTTATGATTCTCTCGAGAATTTTTTTTCTGAAAGAAAATTGATAATTGTATAATATGGGACTGCTGATAATGCGATCAGCCATCTTGAGTAGTCATTAATCACTAGAATTTGGGATTATGTTTTGAATGTGATGAAGTTAACGAGTCTTCTGCTGATAATGCGATCTGGCTCACTTATTGGCAACTCGAGATCAAGAGTTACGCACACTTAAAGCTGAGGTATTATGTTGCTTATGGACTTTTTGTCATTTTTCATATCCAACAGACCTATGGTTCTGACTAGTAGACGTGCAATTACATGTCTGTTTTGTGGGGTTCTTTTTGAGTGAGATTCTCCTGTAAACAATTACCAAGAAAATGTCTGCCACCTTGGGACACAGTTTGATGTAATAATTATTTGTTTGACAATCTATTTGGAAAATGTGTCTCCTGAAAAGTCTTGCAGATTATTTGGCTTCAGGCATCTAATATACCATTCTCAATCACTAGAATTTCCAATACAGCTGGATAAAAGGGGTGAAAATAGGGATTCAGGAGGGGGCATCTATAAAGAAAAAGACCGTTGTAGGGAAGGCGACTAAGCCGCCCGAAGCAGTATGAACGGAAGATGAATAATCCGACATAAACAGCAAGACTATATTTACAACTGTTTGTAACATGTATGATGTAGCAGTTAGATATCAAACACATCTTCCATTTATATGTAGTATTAACTTTTGATGTAATCATTATCATTTATCGGCCTAATTAAATTGGACCGTTTTACAAAAATTAGCACATTGATCGTTCCTTTTTACTCTTCAAAGTAGGGTGCATGACATCTCTGTCTCTCTCTCTGAAACAGTATGTAGAAGAAAATGAGAGACTCAGGGCTATTCTTGGAGAATGGAGCAACCGAGCAGCTAAGGTAGTAGTACTTCATTATTTGTGGTACATTGCTATAATATCTTTGTTTCCTTTTCCTCTTCGCTAAAGTATTACACCAAAATATCTTTCTTGGCTGGATAAAAGCTTGAACGTGCTTTGGAGCTGGAAAGGATGTCAAACTTGGAACTGCAGCAAAAATTAACCACACTGAAAACTCAAACGCCTGAATAGTTCAGTCCGTCTAGCTGCGCGTTAGCAAGTGGTTACTTTTCTAACAGTTCGATGTTATTGCAATATTTTGAAGAGAAGGATATCATTCTTGGAAGACCTAATGGTCCTATCTGCACATGTACAGATTAAACTCAACAATAGTTTGTTTGATGTACCATCTTTCAGACTTTCAGGTTTGTATAGTTTTTCCACGACTATTTCTCCCAAATCTTTTCTTCCTAGTTCCTATATTAGGTTTCCTTTTGGAAGAAATTTCTGTTTGAATTTGAACAATATGTTTTCACGGTAAATTAGTCATGTATTCCTCAATTTTATGAATGCCATCTGAGAGTCTGCAGTAATATGTTGGTATAATCTCCAACATAATGATGATAATAAAGTATTAGTCCTAAACTATGATGGGAAAGAAGTGTATCCAAGATTTGAACTTCCGGAACAAGTAACCCGAAACGAAGATTATAGATACAAGATACAGATATCGTATGAAGGCAAGTTGGGATTTATTTGTTTGTCTCCGAGTGAAACCTTAGAACTTTGGTGCATTGAGAATACCATAAATCATTTTGGACGAAGGAAAGAATTTGAGATTGAAAGCATCAAAAGAGTGACGAATTATCCAAGTCCGATTGATTTGTACCCGCACCCTCCATAACGGAATTAGTACACCCTCCATAACAGAATCATCATCAAAATAACATCATTATTTTACAAATCAATCGGACTTGGATAATTCGTCACTCTTTTGATGCTTTCAATCTCAAATTCTTTCTCCTTCGTCCAAAAATGATTTATGGTATTCTCAATGCACCAAAGCTCTAAGGTTTCACTTGGAGACAAACAAATAAATCCTAACTTGCCTTCATACGAAGTCAGTATCTTGTATTTATAATCTTCGTTTGGGGTTACTTGTTCTGGAAGTTCAAATCTTGGATACACTACTTTCCCATCATAGTTTAGGACTAATACTTTATTATCAGTTGTGAGAAATAAAGTAAACCACTTGCATTAATAGGTAGAGAATTATTTTTGAAAGACACAATTTTAAAGAGGGGGATTATATTTGGTTGTCTCCATGCATTAGTCTCAGAATCGAAGATTTCACAAAGATAATTGCCAGATCCCAAGTACCTATATACAAACAAAAATTCAAATGGGAATCTATTATAATAATGAATGGAAAAAAAATCAGACTATAAAAAGAAAAGCATTTAAAGATGTATTTTATCAAGTTCTACGTGCATTTGTTGACACATAATCCAACTACATAAACTTAACTCTAAAATTTCCTATATATTATTCTACTATGAATACAAGAAAGATAAAGTGTAAATAATTTAACATACCTAGAACGAGGTGGGTCATCTTTTGACAAGCGAATAGTTTTGAAATGTAAAGGATTAGTCAATAATAGTATTGTTAAATATACATATGATATACTGTATATATTAAAAGTATATACCCGTGATATACACTTTCCATACATAGTGTATATCACGGGTTTAGGACCATAATTTAGTGTAAAATATTTGTATTACTTAGTATTATACACTTACCATAATTGTAGGATTCTTGTACTACTAGAATAATGTTTTGGGATTAGAATAGGAATATGTTTTCTATTATGGAAAATTATAAACTGTATATATACTCTTTCATTGATGAAAATAATCAAGAAGTTATTTCTTTCAAATATGTAGGCAATTCATAGTTATATTCTAAGTACAACCACATGAATTAATTAAGTATTTAAAAATAAAAAAGAATAACCTGAAATATTGTTGGTTCTACATCAATAACTTTGCATAATGCTTGATTCATATGTCATCCCTTTCCATGTTTTGCTTACTACTTTGCATGCATCTAGTGTTTCTAAGGATGTTCGAGTTAATATCTCAAAAGCTACATTAGATGGAACCTTTGAAGAAGCCATTAATGGCAAAGGTGGATCTAATTTGAAGTTTATTATATGTACTTATATGGTAGATTTCTAAACAAATGAGTTTTTATAGAGAAAAGAAAGAGTTTCTAGCTAATGTAAAGAAAGATAAGTGAATGAATATTGAATTCACTTTGTTATAGTTTGAAAATGTAAGAAAGCATACAGCTATATTTATAATAGAAGAAGTACCTTGAACATAGACCTAAGTCATTAAATTCATGTCATAAAAAATCATGCATATATAGATTTGGTTACTAAATTTTCACCAAACTTTCCTTCTTTTGGCTATACTTTTAAGGCAATTACCATAGTATTTTACCTTCTAATTTGCTATGGAATCAATAGTTTTACCTAATTAGAATCGAAGATGGAAATAGAAAAATAATAAATATCTGTCCCTAAATGTAGTTCAAGATTAGATTTTCTCAGGATGGTATTTGGTTTACATATTAATTTCTCTTAATTGATATAATTTTCTTATAAGCAGAAAATATATCGCTTGTAACAATTAAACTAAGTAAAAAAAAAATGCACAAATATTAATCGTTATTATTAAAAGAAATTACGTACGTATTATCTTTATTTCATCTTATTGTATATGATTACTATTTTAGGAGTCAAATAATTTTTTATTCAGTATTCTTATTTATCTTGAGTGCTTTAATTATAAAATTGCGAATTATAGTATTTTTTATTAAAATTTAAATACATTAAATTTATTTTTAAAATTTAAGAAAATAACCTTTTGCAGAAATGTGAGGTAAAGCTGCAATAGACCCTTGTGGTCCGGCCCTTCCCCGGACCCCGTATATAACGAAAACTTAATGCACCGGGCCACCCTTTAAGTACGTATAAAACTTGTTAACAACGCCAAAGTAAGATCTAATAGATAAATTTAGTTTCCTTCGAGAGCCTACTTGTCATGCTAGCTTAAAGTGCATGTCATCTCTTGTACGAGCCCTTTCGAAGGCAAACACCATTACACATTCTATCATACAAAAACACTTACACCACCCATATAACTCTATTTATAACCATCCCAACCCGCATAGACTCACTTAGTTTCCTTCAAGATGATCTTTTTCTTTTTTCACAAAAAATGAAGAAAATGGAGAGGAGATTACAAGGTACGAAATCAAACTCTCATCAAGGTTGAAATTCAAGTAGTCACCCAACTGCACTATCAAAATTAATCTCCAAATGAATGAACTAGAATGCTTTAATTTCCGATAGTGATATTAACATATATAATATATTTCCTTTTGAGCTAAAAATGAAGAAGGAAGCTTTACTTTCCAAAGCTTCAATCCCTACTTGTCTTGCATGGGTTTAGAAGTCCCATATCATCTCTGTTATAATCCAATTTCCTTATCCTTGCTCTCCAGACAAAAGCAAACATTTAACTTTCATATTCCCAGTAAAAAGAAAATACGTTACACTGATCTGAAACCATAGTAGCTCTAAGCTTGCTCTGTATTGGCATTATGGTTTTAGTTGCAAGTAAATAAGAAGTAGCTATATATCGACATCAGGTTCAACGTAAAGAGTACAAAAGATAATTTTCGGAAAGCAAGCTCTATTGAGAAAAATCTCTATGCTGCTTGAGGCCAAGGTTACAATTGAAGAAACACTTTAGTTTCTTACTATTTAGATCTGTCTTTAACGTCGGTTTTCTGTATAAGGTAGCAGTAGCAGCATCATAATGAACTGGTGTCTGGTGCTGACGGAAAACCATTTCTTTTAATGTTTTTTTTTTGTATTGAGAATACAACCGTACAATGCTAAAATCTTATACTGTCAACAAGACATTATACTACAACCTAATTTCTCACTGCTTGTGCTGATTGAGCTGTTGCTATCATTTGAGCCATGATGCTAGCATACTGTACAGCTGTGTGCTGTGAAGTGTATTGATCAGCGAGTCCAAACTCTGAAAAATTGGGTTCAATGTGCACAAAATGACCTGGTAATGATCTTTTTCCAAGAGCTTCTTGCCATATGTCGAAGAATTCACCCATAATCTGGTGTGATTTCTCCCATGAGGAAATTGGAAGATACTCCATCTACAAAAGAAACAAACATCTTGTGAGGTCAGCAAGCTCATAACCAAAACTGCTTAAAATTTGTGGAGTACCGTTGCAACGCAACAAGGTGGAGAAAAGTACTGGAGGTTAACAAATAACGCGATCAGAAGAAAGACAGATTTTACTGAAGATAATGGGAGGAGAGGAAAAGAAAAGAACACCCATTTTTTATATGGTTTATAATTATAATGTTGTTCGTGTAGAGGTGTATCGTCTTATCTTCTCTTTCCTCATCTTCTCATTCTACCTTAAAATAAGACCAACCTGGAAAAACCAACCAACGGAACAGATGATTTCCTACTAATCTGCTCTCAACATGCTTCAGTTTTGAATGTGAAATGTTTGAAAAGATTTTCGTTAGATGGTAGATGTCTTCTCAGACTAGTAAGCACGCATGCCCCCAGAGACAACCAACAACTATTAACTTGATTCTTATCCATTCCATTGTACCTTCTTTTTTTCCATCTCTGCTTCTTAAATGTGAAAAGTAGGAATCGAATTCCCCATTGAGGTCTCAAGTGAAAATATGTTTATATGACCGTCTTTTAGCATTAAGAAAAGGACACAAGTAGTAATTGTTTTTCAAAGGAAAGCAAAATAAATCAATTCCTCTCCATGCAGAACACTAACACAACAACATACCCAGTGAAATGCCACAAAGTGGGGTCTGGGGAGGGTTGAGTGTACGCAGACCTTACCCCTACCTAGGGAGGTAGAGAGGCTTCCGGTAGACCCTCGGCCCAATGCAGAATAACAAACATAAAAGGCTTAAACACATAACAAGCATTCAACTGAGAATAAATATTAAAGTTATTCCATACCTCCATAACTATTCCCCTCAAACTCTCAGAGTGGATTGGTACAACTTTGCCCACTCGCAGCTGGAAGTCACCAAGTTGATATTGGAACCCCTATATAAGTCGAATACTTTAATGAGTATTATGAAGTAGTGCTAACTGCTAAGTCCTTTTTTAGAAATCTGAAGGATAAACCAAAGCAAGGCAAACAGTGGCAAGTATGGAAAATATCTTCTAAGAATCACCCTAGAGAACAGACAACCTTTATCAACAACATATAATGCTTTTGGTATTGCAAGGAACAAGCTAGGTCAGTTCAAATGAATAAGTCCTGTTTGAAAAAGTATAGTGGGCCAATGGTCACCCAACTGGATGACACAATTCTATAAGAATTGAAGCTTTATTTTATGACTGATTTATGATTAGAGAAAGTTACATGTAGCCTGTTAAACAGTCATCATCTTGGAGTTCTTCAATCTTCACTTCTTTTAAAAGTTGCTGCCATGTGACCTGAAGGTCACGGGTTCAAGCCGTGGAAACAGCCTCTTGTAGAAATGCAAGGTAAGGATGCATACAATAGACCCTTGTGGTCCGGCCCTTCCCCGGACCCCGCGCATAGCGGGAGCTTAGTGCACCGGGCTGGCCTTTAGTTATATTGAGGTAGGGAAGTTCTTCAATCTTCACAAAGCATTGAAGCACAATAAATGCAGATAATATCACTCCTACAGTAAGAACAATAAAGCACCCCGCCCAGACGGTTCTAATCTAACCTTTTTCCAAATATGTTGGAGCATTGTGAAAGAAGATGTTTGGAGGGCTGTGAATTCTTTCCACCAGAAGGGTACTTTCTTACAGAGCCTCAACTCCATATTTATTACTCTTATTCCAAAGAGTAACCGGTAAATTTGTCGTGTGACCACGAGGTCATGGTTCAAGCCGTGGAAACAGCCTCTTGCAGAAATGTGAGGTAAGGCTGCGTACAATCCCGGACCCCGCGCATAGCGGGAGCTCAGTGCACCGGGCTGCCTTTTTTTTTTTAATTCCAAAGAAAAAAGGGGCAGTAGAAATAAAAGATTTCAGGCCAATCAGTTTTTTGGGGAGTGTGTATAAGATTATAGCTAAACTATTGGCTGAAAGGCTAAAAGCGGTGATAGGAAAACTAGTTTCTGTAAGCCAGAATGCATTTATTAGAGGAAGGCAAATCATTGAGGCTGCAATGGTTGCAAATGAGAGTATTGACCTTCTAATCAAGAAAAAGAAAAGAGGAGTTGTTTGTAAGCTTGATCTTGAAAAAGCTTACAATCATGTTAATTGGCCTTGTCTTCTAAATCTGCTGAGACAAATGAATTTTGGGGACAGATGGATAGAGTGGATTAGTTCATGCATATCTACAGAGAGGGCTGAGACAAGGGGACCCTTTATCTCCTTATTTGTTTGTTTTGGTGATGGAGATTCTCAGTAAATTATTGAAGAAAGCTGAAAACTTAGGATGGATTAAGGGTCTTAATATTAACAGTAACAAGGGTAATATGGTTTTGCTTTCACACATTTTATATGTGGACGATACCATTATTATGTGTGAGGCAGAGAAAGAACAGATTATTCATCTCAGAGGGGTCCTTTTAATTTTTGAAGCTCTTACTGGATTGAAGATTAACCTGTCAAAAAGCAGCATATTTAGCATTAATGTTGATGATGTGGTTGAAGATTTAGCAGCTTTGTTGGAGTGTAAGGTGGAGAAATTCCCTACAAAATATCTGGACTTCCACTGGGGGAAAGAAGAAATGAACAAAACTTGTGGCAGGGAGTCCTGGACAAATGCACAAATATGTTAACTCCTTGGAAGAAGCAGTATATTTCATGTGGGGCAGAGTTACTCTTATAAATAGTGTACTTGATGGGATTCCCAATTATATGATGCCATTGTTTACGTTACCAGTTAGTATTGAAAAAAGCTGAACTCTTTTCTCATACCAGTTTAGAAGTGGGAAATGGTGAGAGATTCAGGTTCTGGACTGATACATGGATAGGCAATGAGAGTTTGGGAACCAGATTTCCAAATTTATGTAACTGTTCTATTAACAAGGAAGGTACTATAGCTGAATTCTATACAAATTAAGGGTGGCATTTTAATTTTAGAAGAAATTTGAACGATTGGGAGATAGAAGAATTCTGTCAGATGATGCAACAATTAGAAATAGTGCATATTGACACTAATATAAGGGATTCTCTGATCTGGAAGAATAGCAAGGACAAAAAGTTCTATGTGAACAATTGCTACAAGTTTTTGATGAAGCAGACAAGTGTATGGGAACACAATTGGCCCTGGAAAATGATTTGGAAGACAAAAGCCCCTATGAAAGTAGTTGTCTTTGGTTGGATAAGAAGAGGTTTTTTTCTAGCTAACAGGCGCTATTTATGTGAGGAGGAACAAGAATCAATTGAACATCCTTTTCTGCACTGTAGAATTTCAAGACAATGCTGGGACTTTTTTCTGAGTATTTGTGGTATCTCTTGGGTAATACCTAATAACATAAGGGACTTTCTTGAGTGTTGGCAAGGGCTGAAGATTCAGAAAAGCTTGAAGCAGATTTGGAATACTATTCCTTTATGCATATTTTGGATCTTATGGCTGGAGAGGAATAGAGCTTGTTTTGAAGGACAAAGAGATCACTTTTCTTGAATTAAGAACAAATGTATACAGAATCATTTCTTATGGTGTAAGGGTAGTGTTATTGGTAGCACAAATGAGTATATAGAGTTTCTGGATTTGCTAGGGGGAAGACAGTAGATGTGGGATCTTTGTTTTTATCTGCATTCCTTTGTTTTTGTACTTCTTGTAGCATCTTGGTACTTTCTATAAATAAAACTTTTACCATTTCAAAAAAGAAAGAACAATAATTTGCAGATCTCAGTAATACGAACCTCAAAATTAAGTGCAACCCTCGTTTTGTAAGACTGCAACTTCTCCATTATCGACTGAATTGATGACTCTGCTTCCAAGATTAATCGTTGCCCTCTAATTACAAAGTAATACTTGTTGGGCTGTTCTTGAAGCGAAATCCCCAAAAAATCTCGAGGAAATTCCAATGCATTTGCTTGTTCTACTAAGAGAAAAAAAATCACTCCACAATCAAGTCTCCTATTAAGGTGAAAAGTAGAGGGGCGGCATTATACATCGAAACTCGAAACGTGCAGCACTGCCCTATGGAGATTTCTCGATTATAAACAAAATGACAAGCGAGGTTGAAGAAGGTTCACATGTGCACAAATATGCACTATCAAGCCTAACTAGCCTGTAAATGAATAGCTTAGACTTATTACTAACATATACATCAATGTTTGCGTGCATCCATTATATATAGCTTAGAAGAATCAGGGTTTTTCTCCAAAGGAGAAAAAACACCATTTTCACTCTCACTAGAGGCTGCTCAATGGGAGCCCTAACTTTTCTCTTTTTATTTTTGTAACCAGTAAATCTTCACATCGTCACCCTAACCCTTCATTTTTAATTGTCCCTGTAAATCTTCAAATCCTCTTTCCCTTCCCATTTTTTCTTTGTAAAATTTTTCTTACTCGTGCTCCTATGTGTGTTTACCACTCTTCCGAAAGGCTGCCTTATATGAATCCTCCTCAATCATTTTGCTCTATTATTAACCCAAATCGTTCCAACACTACTTCGCCTATAAATAAATTACCTTACATAAGAGAAAACCTACCTAAACACCCAATCTTTTTAATGAATTCAGATAAAAGAGATCACCATTACATCCTTTCCCTAGCTCTTTATTTTAGATTTTTTAACCTGTAAATGTTCAACCCCACCCCAACTCCAATTTCCTCTGTGAGTTTATCACTCTTCCGAAAGGCTGCCTTCCGGAAGCGGACCAATCAATCAATTAACTACAAAAAGTTGGGGTCGGCTATACGAATCCTCCACAAAAATTTTGCTATATTCTTAACCCAAATCATTCCAATACTACTATGCTTCTAAATAATTTGCCTTACAGAAGAGTAAACCTTCCCAAAAATCCAATCTTTATAATTAAACCAGAAAAAAAAAAGATCACCCCTTTACAGTAAATCACAGGTATAAACAAAAAATGCAAAAAATCCAATCTTTCTAGTTAATCCAGATAAAAAAAAGACACCCTTTACAGTAAATTACAGGTATAAACAAAAAATGCAAAAATCCAATCTTTTTAATTAATCCAATTTTTTTTTAAAAAAATCACCCCTTTATACTAAATCACATGTATAAAAAATGCAAAGAAACTACTATGGTTTTATTAAGTAGTAATTGGAATACCTCTAAGCATGGGTTTATAAAAGCTAAGAGTAGCTTTCCACCTTCCTTGTTTAAGACCATTAATACTCTCAACACATTGTGATACTTCTGTCACTATTTGACTGTTTACTGTTGTCCCTGCATTTGGTTGCCAGTGCAAAACCCTACCCACATACAAAGTATAACAAATAAATATATACATATACACCAAAATATATAATTAATGTTACGTTTTTAGTGAAATTAAAAAAATGGTTACCATTTGATTGGCATATTCTTGATTGCAAATACAGTTCTCTTCAGACCTTTGGTTCTTCTTGGAGGAAAGAATTAAGGGAATCTTGAAAATACATATGAAAAAAAAATGTAAAGGGAAAAACAAATGCCGCCTACTATGGACACTGTTTGACTATTTAGGAAAGGATTTAAATGACGATCATAATGTTTTTTTTTATATCCAGCTTCCAGGCTTACGCCACACTATTTATGTAGATAGTAATCCTGATCCCTCAGTACTACTGCCAGTAAATCACGGAATGTATTTGAATGATAGAGTTTGAGAACAGACTCAAAGAGCAACTGATATCAACTACAAGTCCTACCCAGAATAGAGCAAATTGCTGCCACCAGGGTTCGAACACACGTTGCAGGCCTCCAGCTGGATTTTAAGTTTCCATCATTTATCATCCAGCTATGCCCGAGGAACGACAATCATAATGTAATTTGACTAGACAGTAAAAGGTAAAATCAAAGTTAAATTGTTGCAAATAAAAAAAAATGTGGTATTTTATTTTTTTGGAACTGATTAAAAAGAAAAGTGTGTCGTATAAATTGGGACAGGGCGAGTTTTAATTTACATGTTGATTCATTTTCCTCAAAATATAATCTTTATATTAAGAAACTACATAAAAATATCATTACATATTAAATTTTGTGTTTGACTCTCTAAATGGTACTCCCTCCGGATGAAAAAAAAAAAGTGTTCAGTTAGTCATTTTTACACCCTTAAAAAATACTACGTAATTTTTAGGCAAAAATAAATAATTTGATGAAAATGGCCTTAATTAAATAGATATTGTGATTTGATTACCTAACACTTAATAAGAGCAAATCCGAAAAAGTAAGGTTTAATTCTTTCTTGATTTGGTAAGTGAACACTCTTTTTATACAAAAAATAAAGGCTAAGTGGATACTCTTTTGTATCCAAAGGGAATACTTCCTTTGTTCAAAAAAATTGTCTTACACGAAATTTAAGAAATAAAGGAATAATTTTATATTGTGTCATCCAAAATAAATTTTAGATATTTATGTGAATGTGAATCATCTCATAAAAATAAATTATTTTTAAATATAAAAATGAGTTATATTATTTTGGGACAGAGTAATGAGTAAAGTGAGAAGATCTTTTGGGAGGATAGAGTAATGGTTAAAGTATTGAACACAAGGACTTTATAAATCGTGTTTAGATTTTTTAAAAATTAATTATATCAAGTTAAATGATCTTTGTTCTTAAAATATAATTCATGGTTACTAAAGTAGAAATTTTTACCGAACATCCTATTTGGTTGCTCCTATTAACTTGTATACAATAATATATTCAGTGAAATTCACAATGTGGAGTCTGGAAAGAGTAGAGTGTACGCAAACCTTAACT
Organism: Anisodus tanguticus; assembly: GCA_034509755.1. Taxonomy (NCBI): domain Eukaryota; kingdom Viridiplantae; phylum Streptophyta; class Magnoliopsida; order Solanales; family Solanaceae; genus Anisodus; species Anisodus tanguticus. The sequence continues at coordinate 2,053,278 of CM067558.1, forward strand.
CTACCTTGAAATATAGAGAGGTTGTTTCCGATATACACTCGCCTCAAGATCTTATTAACTTGTATACTATTTTATAACAGTTTAACTGATATCCAAAGTATTTGTAACTTCAAATAAAATTACTGAGCAACAAAAGTTGTTTATTACTGAGCCAGTGAGCCTCAATCCCTAACTATCCACAATCAAATGAAATATCATCATCATCAGATGCAATAAGCATAAAGTAACAAAAGTAGAACAGTTGCATCATAGAGAAAGGGGAAAAACACAAAGCTGAATCTAAAACAAATGTTTCTTGTTAACACAACATGGATCCTTAGCTATCTCGTGCTATATATGTAAGGTTGGAAGAGGCTCTTGACATAGGATTCTTCAACTTCGATTTTTCGGAGGGATGAAAAAGGATGTCCATTTGTAGTGGAAGTACAGAAAGGCAGCCTCCGCAGCTCGGGGTAGTAATCTAAACTCATGAATTCAAGGGAATCACAGATCCGTTTTGCTCCACAGATTCTCTTCAATTCAGGCAGGTCGCGCAGGTGGAGCACTTTCAGATTTGGAAGGATGAGAATGTCACTACTCGTGGAAGAACCACGGGGATTGCTGCTTGTACCTAATAGTCTACTTGCCTCTTGATCTGTTGCTTCTTCTGCTATTATCTCTTCCATCTCATCACACTCCAGCACTTGAAGCGTATTAAGGTTCTGTACATTGTGCAAGAGAGCCCGACAAAACAACTTTTTCATCCTAGCGCAGTTGATGATGCACAATTCTGTTATACCTGAGAAGGTGTCACATGGAACATGGGATGCAACTTTTCCATTACAAAGTCCAACAAGGTTTGATAAAGAAGAAACAAGCAGACTATTGAAACGAATGCAGTGCGGGTCTCTAGTAGAATTTCTGCTCCTTACCATGTACCTCAGTTTAACATTTGTGATCCGCAATGCCATTTCCCCGAGTAAATCATGCATCTTTACTGCTACTTACCTTCAAGTAAACAGAGCTTCACTAGTTTATTCAATATGGTATGGCCATGGTTAAACTCTTCTTGCCTACTATTTCCTTTCACCAGTCCCGCCATGATAAATCTACCAATTAGTTCATCTCTATCGATTACAAAGTCCTCGAGATACCAAGCACAGTACAAGAAGCATTCTTGCTAATTTTTATCTTTCAGCCGATCATAACTATACTGCAGTACCTTGAAGACATCACTTTCCATGTCATCGGGTAATTCCTGCAAAGCGTTCTTCCACTCCCTTATATCAGTCACCCCTCTCATGCTTCCCCCCAAAGTGATGAGCCCGAGTGGCAAGCCACGCACCTTCCTGCCATGGATTTGGCAACTGGCTCGATATCTGGACTAAGCAGAGTCTCACATCCCAGACTCCTGAACAACTCCCTAGCATCATCAGTATTGAGTTTCTTCACTTCAAGTAGTTTCTGACAAACCATCTTTTGGCAGACTTCATACGAGCGAGTAGTTAGAATCAGTCTACAGCCTTCCACACCAAGAGGGTCACCCAACTTCTCCATGCAAAGCCGATCCCAGACATCATCCAATATGATAACAATGTTCTTCCTTTTTCTGAATTCCCAGTTTAATTTGGCTGTCCTGTGTTCATGCTCCTCATTTGATAGATCCAGATTCACAATTTTGGCAAGATTATCTTGTAATCTTTTGATGTTAAACCCTTGAGAAACAGTAACCCACTGGACTTGATAACGAATCTCATTAACAAGACGATTATGTATATGCTTTGCCAAAGTCGTTTTGCCCACACCTCCCATGCCATATATACCGATGCTTGAGACATTATCATCCTGTAACCACATTCAAAAAAATTCTAAATTTTGTTTTGATGTTTCCTCATGAACTTGAGTTGCCAGCAGTAGACACTCCTCGTTCTCATGCATATCATGTACGAGCATTCCAAAATGTTTAGTTTGCTCAAGAAGTTCTCCAACCCTTCCATTCATCTTCTCCAAACAACCTCCATTTCTCCTCCCTCTTGTTACTACTTCTTTTATGCACGTAATTCTACTTCGATCTTTATAACCTCGTCAAACCAAGAATCAACTTCTTTTTTCCTCTTCTTCTTTCCAGATTGCTCTCGACTCTCAACCTCTATGTTCACATCAAATGCTTTATCTTATAATTGTTTCACATTTCTTTCCAGAATTTCCAAATTATCATCGAAGTCATTGATACTTTTGAACTTCTTTACTCCAAAATCTACTACCTTCTCAATGAAAGTGTCCATGATCTTTCAAAAAGCACTGCAATAAACCATAAGCATGCAATTCAGTTGCAGTGGAAAAAATCAAAATTAACGTATACTTTACTAAAAACATTGCTTTCTCCACATCACTCTTCCATTTTGAGATATAATCAAAACATTTTACACCATTCTACTGTTGGATTTAAATGATAGATTGAATAAGAAATGGAGCATTTGTCCCACATCAGTAGTGGAAAGAAAAAGTGGGAGTTCCCACTTGCTTTATAAGTCTCCTTTCGGAAAAAGAAAGGGAAAGAGAGGTGTATATATTATTACACCTTCTCCAGTCATTAAAAGGGTTGAGGGGGCAAGGACCCCTCGCGCCGTCGTCGTCACTCGGCTCGGCTTCGGCTTCGGATCATCTGATTGATTGATAATCTTTTTGGACCAAATTTTCTTTAATTTTAATTATTTAATTAAATTAATTAAATTAATTAGCTTATCCAATCCTACCCGTTAGTGACCCGGATCCGCGTGTCTGACCCGCGACCCGGTTTCTTTCCCATATTTAAATTTCCCACCAGATTTTGGTGGCTGTTCAGAAGGGTTGCAAACCTTCAGAAACAGTACTTCCATGGCTATAAATTCGTTTGATTCCTCAGATTTTTACTCACTAATTTTCTGAACTACAAAAACTTCTTCTTCTTCTGCACGAATAAATTATGTGTGATATACTACTGTTGAGTGGTTCGCCGCTACCAGAATTTGGAGTACTACTATTCTGGTAAGATAATCGTTCTATCCTGGGAGGGATATTCCATCAACATCGAGTACTGTGAGGGGAATAATTTCCTTAAGGACACACTTTGAACTAAGTGGACTCGATTATATTCTGAAAAAAAAAATATTTTTTATTTTCCAACACTGATTCTGTTCATTTTTCAGTTATTATTGTTCACTGGTTTTTGCAATACAGATTGATAACATCTACTTCTATACAATTTACAGTTTTCTAGAATTCAAATTTTATAGTTCTTATTTATCATCACGCAACATTTCAACCAGGGTTCCTAATTCCTGAAAGCAGAGATAGAGTCACACATGAAATTAAATATTCTTCTCCATTTTAGTCGTATGATCAATGAACTTGATCATCTTAAAGGGAATTTTTCTTAAAACGAAAAAAGAAACATCATATGAATGACATCAAGAAGCCCAAGACTTCATGTATTTTGCTTATAATTCAAATTTAATGTGATATTTTGTAATGGACCCATATTGTATTGAAATGGATAATTCGAATTACACGTACAAATATAAGAGTTCATCTCCAATCAAGTAATCAACTCTTCCAAGAGAAGAAGAAACAAAAAGGAAGAATGGAGGGAGGTTCCATAATTAACCTAATCAACTAAGAAAATAAAGAGGCAACTTCATAGCATGAGCCCTAATAGATTATATTCCTCTCTCTATATATGGGCATCTTCGCGGGTCCCAAATGTAATTTGACATCTTCACAAATGGGCCCTCCAACTTTGTTAAATTCATAACAATTCTCCCGTCCTCAATAAGAACCTTGTCCTTAAGGTTCGAGTAGGGTCGTACAGAGACTACAGCGTTGTGATGTTCCTCTTTGCCAGTGTTAACAACCCAAAGGAATTCTTCAAAAGCTTCATTACCCAAAGCAACTTCCAACGAAGAACTTTTCTTTTGCTTTTCAAACCAGAGGATGCATCCATCTCCAACATGATTAACACCACCGAGCTTCTTGGGAGATGAAGATGGCAGAGCTGAAGGCCCAACGTTGAAAACCTTATGGAGCTTTGATTTAAGAACATTATTAATTGTTGGATCCAACTCCTCTAAAGCATTATTTGTTGATGGCATTGGCACCTGTAAGTTCTTTGCAATCCGAGAAGTACTCCATAGAGCAGCCACTTTCTCAACCAACTTGAGCCAAATCCTTCCAGCACCCAACACAAAACCAACTTCCAGTAGCTTATATTCATTGCAAATTTTATGTACCAGATTGGTGTGTATCACAACATGTGATTTAATCCCTTGCACAACCATCTCATCATGTAGGACTGTAGCTTTTAAAAGCTCACCTCCCACACAGCATGAAACAATATATACTCCATATGTCACTTGGATCGGAAGAGGAGGCAGAGTCATTACACCTCCTAACATTGAAAGAATTGTGCCAAGAAGTTTCCTCCACTCTTTCACTAAATCTGGTCCTGTATACTTCTCCAGATACTTGAAAAATTCTGTTGACCCAATGCTTGAGAACAATTCGCCTTTAGGTACGTATACCCTCCATGAGTTATAATTTGCACAGAAAATTGGTTCAACCATTACATTGAGAACCTGTACTAATGAAGTTGCCTGAGGACCTTTAGAGTGAAACCAGATAAATATGTTGTAATGAAGCAAGGCTCATTTGCTAAAAGAAACTTACGGACAAGGGCATCGTCAATAGCCTCGGCAAAAGATATATGTACTGAACTTCCACATACCAACTCCAGTATAACTTGTTGCGAATAAGCATTGGCAGCTGCTATAAGGAGACTCTTGTACACCAGATAGTCCCACCTTATCTTTAGAAGCATTTTTATCCAGACCATAAGCAATAGCAGCGACTGTACCCTCAGTGATAATGCTCATGAGATTGAAACCAACAGTAATATGCCTGCAACCTTTGTAGTCTTATACTTTGAGGCAATGAAATATGCAAGAACAGTTATCATATCAGTCCTCATAGCTAAACCACGGCATGCCCTAATTTCCTTCGTCTCAGTAAGCACCTTAAATGAGATTTCTTCGGCAGCAAACTGCTTCTCTCCAAGATAGATCAACCAAGTAGCCAATTGCTTGCTTGACTCCTTGGAATACTTAGCTACCAGATATCTGTTACCATGTGATGTAGAAGAGATAACACCAGATTTCATTAGAGATATGGCTAAATCTGGAAAGTTAACTGGCACGACCTTCAAAATTGCATTTAACTTGTCAAGCCCAATCCAAAATTCTTTAAATATTGTAGGCTCCTCTATATTGGTAGAGATTTCTGTGGCATCGAAATCACCTCGTTTAAAAAGTGCAGCAGTAGTACAAACATCTTTCAGATATGAAAATGCTCCTATTTTGTCATATGGACAAACAAGAAGGAAATGACCACAATCATAATTATGATCGGCCAAAACTCTGCCCTTGTTTGGCCACCGGATATAGTCACCTAGATCCCAAAACTTCAGTTGTTGCACAGTGAGATTTCTATCAGTATTTGGATAGCATGGTTTCTTTTCATGTTCCATAGACAAACTTCCTCGACCAAATCCAATCTCTACAATGTGGTATGCCATGCTAAATTTTGATTTTTCAACAACAAGAGAACTCTTTCTCAACTGTACAATGTTCAAGTCTCCATCCGCATTCTTGAATACGGCACCTGAGTATGACATTGTCTCATCCAGAAAGAGGGAGAATAGTTCGTTACACAAGTCATAAGTTGCAGTTTTTCGATCGGAAACATGTCGAGTGAAATATGTCTCAGATGATAATGCAACTGAAACATCAGAAGTAGTCACATTGTTGTCGGAAACAAATATCATTAAAAGACGAGGAAGACCGTCAAGCGTAGCAACAAAAGAGATTTCCCCATGACTAGCAGGAGGTGCAAGGCCCAACTTAACTTGAGTTGGTACTTACCAGTAAAATTGTGTACCAGGAACACAAATAGAAATTTTAAAACAGTTCCTCTCTGGTCCTTGGAAGGTGAAAACTGAGCCTCTTTCTTCTAGCAAAATTATACATCCAGTGGACTTAAGTAATGGAATAGCAATATGTTTAACACTCCTACTATCATTAAATATCTCACAGGAATAAGTGGGAAGATCATGCACAACCTATACACCGGGATTAAACGGAAGGTGTAAAAATGCAATCTTATGCATCCATATGATTCCATCCATAATCAAGAGGTCTCTGCCGGACTCAGGGTACATTTTAGTAGAGCCAAGATCAAAAGAATATGCATATGTATACCTGCCCGGCATATCAGCAAACACCTTCTGTGTGGTGGTAACTGAGAATAATTCACCCGACTTTACCCTATCAAAGCAAACCATGAGAACCTGCCCAGTATCAAACCAATTGCAATTGTATAAACCCAAAGCACGTGAGAGAGAACCCATAGCTGCATGAGGACCACGAAATGCTGTAAAAATATCCTTCTCCGGCGCTATATCGAACACCTTGTGGCCAAACACCCTTTAACAGTTCAGCCATAGCATGTTCGTCTGAAAGCAGAGGACTTCAATTCTTTAACTTGTTGGAAATTTACTAATGTGGAATTAAGTTTATCCCATTATTTATGACTCGAACAATTGGGGCCCCGCACGTCGGAAACGTCGTTTCCACACACGTGCACACGTAGTGCCAAGTATCGCAAATTTCATTAGTGAAAGAGATATCGGTACGTAAGTGAAACGTTTGAGACATAGAATGATGGACGGTTATTGGCCAAATGACAAAGTATTCCACGTTGGTAAACGAAGAAAGAAGTGTGCGAAGTGTAAGATGAAATGAGTCGGAAATCGCCGCGGAGCCACGAAGGGCCGCGGCGCAGCCCCGTCGGAGCCGAGGCGCCTCCCAGGGAGCGTCGCAGCGCCTCCCAGGGAGCGTCGCGGCGCTAATTGGGTCTTCAGCCACTGGAGCCGCGGCGCTAATTCGCAGAGCAGCGACGCTTCGGAGGCAGAATGTTGCGACGGGAAGATGGAAAGTTCTGACTTTTGGGCTGGTTTTGGAGCATTGATTCTCCATTATTTGGCACATGAATTCAACCATTATTTGGCTGAATGTAACCCCTCAATCAAGTGCCATTACATGGCTATTGAAGGTCATTAGTTGGCTAGTTGAAGGGTCATCTCATTACACTATAAATTGAGGCATTTGGCTCAATTGTTCAACACACTAAGAAAACTATCACAGAAATTTTCTGAAATGTTCTTCTTCCTCTCTAGCAAGTTTACTATACTCAAAGTTCTTCCAGAGTAACACTTGAGTTTCCTTTGCTCATTTGTTAAGTTGTTGTTGTATCTTGGGAGACTATTTCCCAACAACGTAAAATGATATATACGGGGCAATCTTGTCTTAAAGACAGAGTGTCATCACTCGACTTAGCAAATCACAAGCAGTTTGTTACGTTCTTGATTCCAGTTTCATTGTAATCTTTAGTTTATCCTTTCTAGCCATTTGTAATATTTACTTACTTCCCGTTTCCTGCAATTGTTGTAACCCACAATTTTAAGACAAGATTGTTGTAAGTGCTTAGAAAGATGACTGGAAGAGAACAACTTGCTTCTGATTCTGCTGCTGCTACTACTCAAGGCAACCGCTCTGCTTTCCTCACTGCTGTTCAAGGCACACATAATGCCTTCACCTCTGTTCAAGGCTCATCCAACGCCTTTCCTGCTGCTCAAGGGAACGTTACAGTTCCTCCACCCGCTGGATTCCACCATGAACGCCCAGAAAAGTTCATAAGCTCCAACTTCAAGAGATGGCAGCAGAAGATGCTATTTTATCTAACTGTTATGGGAATGGATCGTTTCCTAACAGAAGATCCTCCACAAGTTGGAGATGAAATGGACCATTCGCCTACTGAAATGGTTGAAGGGGGCCAAGATATCCATGTCATTAATGGCATGAAGATGGCTCTTGATGCATAGAGTCATAGTGATTTCATGTGTAAGAACTATATTTTGAACTGCCTGTCAGTCCCACTCTACACGGTGTATTGCACCGTAGGCACCTCCAATGAGTTATGGGAGAAGCTGCAGAAGAAGTACAACACACAAGATGCTGGTACAAAGAAATTCATCGTTGGGAAATTCCTGAAATTTCAAATGGTAGATAGTAAAACAGTGATGTCCCAAGTCCAGGAATTCCAAATGATTCTACATCACCTGGATTTGGAAGGTATGAAACCAAATGAGCAGTTTTTTGTTGCATCACTGATTGAAAGTTACCTCCCTCGTGGAATGAGTTACTTAAAACTCAAGACAAAGGATAACCTTTGAAGAACTTATTATCAAACTCCAGATTCAGAAAGATAATAAGAAGGCCTTGCCTAGGGGAAAACAACCTGCTAAAGCAAAGGCAAATCTTGCTGAGGCCAAAGGGAACCCAAGCAAGAAGCGCACGTTCCAGAAAGACGGCAAGACCCAAGCGACAGAGAAGTTCAAGGGAAACTGTCACCACTGTGGGAAACCTGGTCACATGATCAAAGACTGTCGTAATCTCAAGACTGAGCAACAAGAGAAGGCCAAAGCCAAAGGCAAGGCTCAGGCTAACGTCGTCAAAGACAGGCTTCTGGATGACATGATTGAGGAGTTCTCGACGGTGATGCTTGAAGCAAACCTTGTTGAGAATCTCATGCAATGGTGGATGGACACGGGTGCTACCAGACACATCTGTTCCAATAGAGATGCCTTCTCCACCTATACACCAGTTACTAACAAGAAGTTGTTCATAGGTAACAACACTTCCTCTGACGTGCTGTCTGGAAATGAGCTCACTCTTAAGGAGGTGATGCATGTTCATGAGATTAGGAGAAATTTAATTTAAGGTCATTTATTGGTTAATGCTAGTTTTAGGCTAGTATTTGAGTCCAATAAGTTTGTAATCACCAAGAATGGAACTTTTGTGGGAAGAGGCTTCGTCTGTGAAGGCCTCTTCAAAGTTAACGCCATGTCTGTAATACGTGCAAGCAATAATATTAAAATTTCTTCTTACTTGCTTGAGTCATCTAATTTATGGCATCATAGATTAGGACATGTTAACTACAAGTCCATCCAAAGGTTGGTTAAGTTGGAGTTGTTGCCGTCTATCGACGTAAACCCTCAACATAAGTGTGAGGTGTGCGTAGAGGCAAAACTCACAAAGCTTCTTTTTTGATCCGTCGAAAGAAATATCGCTCCTCTAGAACTTATTCACACAGA